>CAFUXE010000354.1:85818-139678 GCA_903364295.1 Serranus cabrilla
GTTACGTAAAAAACGAAAGTTACGTAAAAAGATGTTTACTTCTGTTTTCACACGGGACATGAATCCCATTTTCCTCGGAGAAAGTCCGGTAGAAAGTTCAACCTATCCACCTCACCTCCCTCATAACCTAACTGCAACTCTGGTGCTTTATACTCCGACTCGCCGTCAATCATTACTACTACGTCACTGAGTGATGTTGTTAAACCGGGGAATACATGTGTTGTCCCTAGCAATTAAACCAATTGGACGATGAGGAAAAAACACATGACATTGGATGCTTTTCTGCTCTGAGTAGAAGTTTTTTTGAAACAGAGGCATTCAGGGCGCTAATGCAAAAATTCAAGGTACTTGGAGCGGAAAAACACAAGCAAACAAGCAAAATGCCCCCAAGCTGCTAAAACACTTTGTGTTCCCTGAACCTCCAGTTATCTGCAAGAAATGAAAGATGTTTTAAATTTTTTACTCACCTTCTATCCTAGGCCCTGACTTCATGTTCAGACTTCCTGTCATGGCTGACACTGTAACTGTCACGCTGGGCCTTACTGGATGGGCCTCTGTTTCCATGACTACTACAATCTGGGCAGTGTGGAGAGAGACCTTGTGGAAGGACAGCGCCAGGGCTCTGACGCTGCTGGCTTTACCCAGGGCAGAGGCCTGATGGTGTGGCTCTGAGCGAGAAGGAAAGACTCTGGGCAGTGTCTTCGTAGGGGAGGAATGTGGGCTGGAGGAAGCGGATGGCGGTTTACTGGAGGCATCCCATGTGTGGTTTGGAAGGACTTTCTTCAGGTAAGCTTTGGCCTGCTCCAGCTTCGCCAGTGTGGGGTTGATTTTCAGAGGGCGTGATAGCTCTACATTCAGCTCAGCTGTGGAAAAAGGACGAGAGGTAAGAAATGGTGAAGGGACAAATAAAATGTCTTCAAACTTTACAAACAACAACTCCCTTTATTGATGGCTTGTCAGCAGTCTTTTTGGGGAGTATCTCCTGTGCTCATCCTGACTTATATTTATGAAGTGCTGGATGATAAATTAAACAGGGAAGAAAGTAGAGAGAGCAGTGCTTTTGGGCATGTAATAAAAACACAAATTTATTGGCAAGACAGGGCAAAGCTACCTCATGACAGTGTGCAGGGTGCACACACTCTCCCCCCTGTGAGTGTTCTGTTTGTTTTTGTCAATGGGAAATCAACATTTTTTAAGATTAGCTATCTAGTGAAAGACTAATTAGTCCTCCGAAGTGCTAAAGCAGACCCTTTTAAAATATTTTAAAGCCAGGACCTGAAAGAGAACAAGTTCATTGATGGCGGGGCCCCTGATCTTTAAAACGAACTGTTGTCATTTTGGAAACCAACCATAAACTGGACACAGTCCATTTGAGAGTTTCAAGAAAAGGCACACTCCATCAGTGTCCCACTGAGCAGAATCTTTTGCCATCTAACCCATGGAATACTGCATGGTACAATGTCTCGTAAATCAAACTTTGAACTCTTTATCATCTTCTAATCACTCAGCCTTGCATGCAAAGACCTGTTAAACAACAGCTGGGTCCAGTCTCAATCTTGTTCTCCTCGTCTTATATGCACATATTTTCACACACACAGTTACTGGCTGTCTCACTGTAAGATCCTAGCTTGACACTGCGGAATAGCAGAAGACAATCTCTTCTTCATGCCAGCCACATAAATCCAAGTTCTCGGCTCTCTCCCGTTCTGACTCTCCCTCTCGTTCTCTGGTGCACTGCAGCCTTCAAACACTTGACTGGAATTTACAGAGACACATGAATTAACTCAATGCCGTTTTACACCACTTCCATTATCCCATTTTTCCACTTGGTCATGATGATGGGAGAGGGAAGCAGCCGAAAACAAGCGCAGCTGTTTTTCATGGTCTCATCAAGGCACCAGTGTTTAGAGGGTTTTTAAGGGTTTTAGGCCTCCCGTCTGTCTCCTTCCCAGGTAGGAGTACTGGATGACATGAGCGGGAGCGCTGCCAAGAGAGGCAGGCGAGAGCGCACACACATACACATACATTACTCTCTGCCCTCAGGATACTCTCATTTAATCCAGTGGAAGTGAGGCACATGGTCAAATGGAAGGATGGCTGGAGAGAGGAATTGGAGGAAAGATAGGTGGAATTTGCTGTCCAATGTAGCTTATCATTTCCACTTGACTTATCACCAGGAAACTTTCCAGTGGTGGAATAAATAGTCCGTACGCAGCTGTTCATCCAGGTTCCTCTGCTCCCCTCCCTTCTACTTCACCCTTTCATTTTCTCCCTGTTTCATGTAGCCCGTCCTTCTGCTTCTTTCTCAGTACTTTCTATCTTTTACTCTTCCTCCATCCCTCAATCTAATCAACCCCTCCTCCCTCTGTAATCACATAAAGCTGTCTCTGATCACCCACTCAGGGCCAGCGCGGGGTCTCGCCTGGCTTTCTGCACAGGAGACCTGGTCTTCATTATCGATTGTCCTCCATCCTGAGGTCCCTCTCTTCCCCCGCCCTGAAAAACCCATCCTACCACGACAGCCAGTAAGGTCTGGTGTGACGATAAGAGATTCATTACCTGCTGATTGAGAGACTCACCTGGCCTGAGTGAACAATGGATACAGCCTGCCATAACACCAAGGTTTTAATACTTAACCTACATGGAACTTTTACTGGATGAGTAAAAAGTCTGATGTACAGTACGCCTATGGTGGCCTAGAATCATCATTGCCAGAACTTCCTTACTGTCTCAAAACGTAATGTGAATAGGTGCAGATCCAAATACATGTACATCATATATAGCTGTGCCACAAATCCCAGAGTCCGAAGGTGTGGCACCTTGAATTAGCTGATAACTTGCCCAGTGACTCCAAAAATGAAATGCCTACCCCAGCTTTAAGGCAGTGACAGATCGGTTAAAGTCAAAAATACTTTGCTGTTAAATGACAGCACAATACAGTATGGAGCAATTTTATTGAGATCTCAGTGACAAAACTCCATAGAGAACTTCAGAAAGGAACTGCAATGGAAAAGCTTCCCTCTGTCTTTATTCAGCAACCAATGGAGCACATTATTGCTGCAGTGGAGCAATGTCAAAAAAGATGAATCTTTTGCAGAATTCTAATAAAATCACATCACAGCATTATATGGCTTCAAGTCGAGTACATATCTGTCATTTCCCTACGGTTGGTTGTTTCTCTGAAGCTGTGTGTGAAGCCTTAACAGTGGTGTCCCATGTGGTTTCACTATCCAGGCAAAGAGGGCATAAAACAAGGAAACTCAAACTTCACAACAGACCCCCCGAAAACAAAAAAAGTTTTTACAAGCCATGACAGACTTATACGTTTTACAGACTAAGCTGCAAAATCCTATATTTATGGATAAGCTGTAACACAGCACTATGATAAAGGCGTCTCTCAACCATATACACTGATGTACCTCTTTAACAATGTTAAGTGAAGATCTGGGAATACAAATGGCAATCTTATATAAGGCTGCCTTCAAGTGTGCCTGCTATGCTTTAGGAGAGCAAGGAAAAACTGCAGAGACTTTTTTAATAAAAGGAAGGAAATATCAGTTATTGAAAGAGTGGTGGCACTTTCATCGCCAAGCAGGGGGAGTCAAAAGAGGGCTTTTCTAGCAGTGGCATTCTCACACATATGAGTGTTTTTATTGGGAACACCTTGGCTTCAGTCATAAGACTACTGGCTATTTAAAGCCAGAGACTGTCAGTGGAAGGCCTGTGCAAGAAGCAGGCATCAAGCCCAGAGCCTAGAGGTTGAGAGGTGGTGTTGGTGTTCACATACCTTTAAAGAACTAGACTTAATGTGAACAGGCTGGGGGGAATCATAGAGTGGCCCTTCTCAGGTGTCAGCCTCTATTAGCGCTGGAGAAAGTGGGAGATCAAGGCCTGACAGAGGCACATACACACACGTATATATCTCCGCAAAGTGGTGGGACAGATCAAATATGCTTATTACCCAGGTTACTGTGCCTTTTTGGAGAGGTCATGCATGACGCCGTCCCCACTTTGAACCTGGTGTTGGGTATAGACGTGTGTGCAACCACCACAAGCATTGTTTTTATTTCCACCCCACCTTTGATTTCTCTAGCTGACTTTTACGCTTGACTCTTGACAGCAGAAAGCCTGTGCCTGACACAGGTGGCAATGTGTCCAATTACACAGGGTCCATATGTGAAGGGTATGTGTGAATGTCTGTGTTTGTAAAGACCGTTCATTTTTTGGAGGGGGTATCTGTAGAATCCCACTGTCACAAAAAAAGACGCATACCAAGTGAGGCCAGTGACACGCGCCTCAAATACCATCTGACTTGAATTAGAGTGGTTCTGGACGGTTCGGAGGGGCACAGGCTTGTATACAGTAACTGACAACATTTCTACAAACCCATAGCTTGACGGGAACCAGGGACACAGGAGAGTAATGGTTCCAATTTGTTCTAGCTAATCTATCACCTGTTGCTTCTCTTGTCTCCAAATGGTAGCAGTTACATCTCTGGACTCGCTGACTGACCTTCTAAAGGCTGGAACTGAGTAGGAAAGATGAGAGGGAAAGTTTATGTGTGTTATGTGTTTGGCTGGTCAATCACTGAACTGCGCTCACGTTGAAAAAAACCAAACCCATGCTGGCCTTTATTCATGTATGTGTTTGCTGGTCAAGCCTTGAACCCTCCTGGTTTACAAATGTGGCTTCCTGTATGTATCTGCATTAGTGGTGTTTATATGCGTGTGTGTGTGTGTGTGATGAGCGGCTGCTGAGTGAGGGTCAGTGCTGAAACACCATCCAGTTTACAGTACACATGTTACAAGTGTTTCCCACTCGGCATCCTTGGGAGGGCAGCTTTGATTGGTCTTGCAGCATAAATGCTGCTGAAATTGCGAGCATATTGCTGTAAACACACAGCAAGACATGGCCTCATGGCGGTCTGCTCTCCGTTTGCGCCTCGTTGAAATAAATCAAATGTGAAGCACTGTCGAATCAAAGTAGAGCCGCCAGACATGATGCACACACATCGCAACACACGCACACAGCGACAGATAGTTATAAAGACTTGCACATGCAAATAAAACAGCTGGGAAAACACCAGGGGATTGATTAATAAAATTCACTTTTCTTCCTAATATTGGCTTCAGCAACCATCCCTTTATTCTTCTTTGCACTCTTTTTGTTTCATATTCAAATTTGCTAATGCCAAACAATTCAATGAAACCAAGTAGAGGCATCAAAAGTTCAAGACATTTACTGAACCTTCTTTTGAAAGATGCTGATGATTTAATTCACATTGATAAACCACCAGATTCAGTCTCTATGTGCTGTCTAAACAACAGGAATCCTGTATTCCATAAAAGCAAGGATCAGTTCACAGATCCTCCTGCTCTTTGTAACTTCTTCCTTTGCTCCACCATCCCTGAAGAGGATAATTATCTCCACCAGAGATTCATCTAACCAAACAACTCACAGTTGAAAATGTGTGTGTGTGCCTGTGTGGGTGAAGGGGTGAAGGGGAACCAGTAGCATATGTGGTCAATTCTAGATATTTCCAGCACAGCCTGACCTGGGGCAACCTCACACTGCGCCTGGATCCTGTCTGACTCATTTGGGAGGGTGTTGTTTATATGTGTGTGTGTATGTAGAGGAGAATGAATGTGAGTGATTGTGATTGAAGTTATCCTTCTGAGACAAGGATAGCTCTCTGCTCTTTACTAGTTCAAGGGAAACACCTGACTGTAATTGCACCATGTCGACATCTGTGTTTCAACTAAACACTAGAATCACATGTAACCACAGCATAATGTAATAGAGATATGACAGGCGGTAACCCGGGTCAGTGAAACAGTGAAACATCCTGTTAATAAATCACATGAAATTGTAAAATCAACACTGGACAGTGTGCAATTTTGAATAGATAAATATACCAAGTGAACTTAAATCTATTTAAATATTTATTTAACCTTTGGAGACAAAACTGCAAAGGGAGATCGGGGGTCAGTACAGTACACAATAGAGTGTTACTGATATATTGTTTAGCTGATTTTACCAGCCGATATTAGCCCTTTTCTATATCGACGTTAATGTTGTCTGATATGCAAACTTTTTCAGTATAATGCAAAAAAAGATACCTGGGTAATTTAGAAAAGGTGTCAACACATAGTTGATCCAGCAGCGTGCACTGACTAAAAATTCAATGGGAAGCAGGACAGAAAGAGAGACAAAAAGCAGCTCTCAGCAATGTAAGTCTGACTCTATAGTGTCATTCAATACAGGGGAGAAGAGCTCAGTGCCACTGTAGCAAAATACAGCTGGTGTCAAGAAGAGTTTGCATTTTGGAAAATAAAAACAGCAAACTTGACAAACTACTTTTATATATACTACATTGATCGATATATAAATGTTGCAATACTTCACTCACTAATATTGGTATTGGAATCTCCCCTAAAAACATCTACCCTCTATTTTATGGGAGGTTTCTCTTTACTAACTCCACCAACCCGCCTCTCCTGTGATTCCTCATCAGACAGGAATCATATTTACCATATAAGCTCAAAACCTGACTGAAACTCTGATGTAATTCATGCCTCATGGAAAGGTCATGCACATTGTAATTTGACTGCTGGCGCCATCTGGAATGAGCAGAGGGGTAGATGGACATTGGTGGTGTGTGTCTGTATTGTGTGATTACAGTGGTGTACAGAGAGCTGCATTGTGTTGTGTGATTCCAGGTGGACAGAGAAGCTGAGGGCTTTCCGCTGACAGCAGGAAGGGATGGGTGTGGGTGAGGGGGCTCTACGCTTCCTCGAACCATCATCAATAACACCTACAGTTCAGCCTGGAGCTCCATTTTGTATACATGCACAGTATGTGTTCATGATTGTATGCATGTGGAAGGACAGACTATGTGTCAAAGCATGCCCTTAGTTGTGTGTGTGTGTATATGCATCTGCAGCATCTGGCCTACTGGGTTCAGGGAGCTGAACTCTGAAGGATGTCCTGCGCCTACACACACTCTCCATGAAACCCTCATAGGGATAACAAGGTTGCACACACTCATACACTCAAAAGCCCACTCACACTTTTATTCATTGCTGTACTATTTGGGTAGGATGTCAGCCACACCCTTGGGTCAACAAGCTTAGCTTAAAGCTGCTCATATGGATATCATATCAGTCTAAAAATAGATAACCAAACCCTGTGAAAGGAAAGCCACAGGAGCTTGATGTTACACACACACTAAAATCCATGGGAGCTTGTAGGCTGCTCTTCAAAGTAAGTATTAGCGATATCAGTGGCCTGCTGTAGAAAACATCCGTAATGTCACTAAGACTGCTCATCATCTGCAGATACAACAGAACAGTAGCCCTTTGTGTTTGCCTATGGGATGATTAGTGTGTGTGTGTGTGCTGTTCTTGCTGCTTCACAGCAGTGGATATTTCCCTTGAAATGTGAAACGGATGCCTTAAAATAGTAAACGAGCATGTTAGCGTGAGTATACAGAAGTTGCATGAGTTGAACAATGTGTTCAAGTGTGTGTGTGTGTGCATGATCCCCACCCGGTCCATTGAGGAAATCTTTGATCTGGAGGCAGAGGAGAGGAGGGGGGATGCCCGTTTTACTGTCTACCTCTCCTGCTACTGTCTGCAGCCAAAACACATTGTAGTCCAGAGACTCTGGCAGAGTCTTTCCTGGGTCTGGATGAAAGATGGAGAGATTAAGAAAGAGAATAAAGGGCACAGAGAAAGGAAGAGAACAGGACAGACAAAGAAACCATGTCAACATTTTTTACATTGATATTTTATCTTCCTTTGTGGTCATGATGGGTTAGTAGCAAAGTTACAATGACTTTAACTAGGTCATAGATATTAATCAGAAGATCCGAATTCCCAGTCCTTTTAGTACCCCTTTTCTACACAAACCTTGCCACTTTCATCTCCTAATCTCTCTTACCTAGGCACTTGTAGTCAGAAGCTACTCCTCTTAAGGCCACGTCAAACACAGAAAGCTCCATCCTCTGCTTGCGGTGGTGGCAGCTGAGCAGAGCGGAAGGTTGCATCACCTGGATGTACAGGAGAGGTTCCAACACCTGGTCCCCAGCCCCTCTCCTCCCAGGCTGTCTCACTATGGTCACACCCAGCGCTTGGCGGGCTGAGGAGCGACTAGGTGTTGGCAAGCCACCCAGGGACAGCAGGCTGCCTTTCAGCAGCGGAGAAGCCGGCTGGGAGTTGTTGCTGTTGAGGATGTCCTCAGCGGTTAGGCCAGCAAGGGAACCCTGGGCAGCTGGAGCAGGTTCTGGAGTGGGGGAGGCTGAGGCTGGAGGAGACTCAGGCAGGGACTCAGGCTGGTTCAGGGCACTCTTTCCCATCTGAAGCAGATACAGGGAGATCATTTAGTACTGTGTCAAGCCCAAGCAACAATCTCTGGAGCAGAAAAGCCTTTGCAGAAGGGCCTTAAAACTGTATTCTATGCAATGGCCAGTAGGGGGCTACTCCACTGGTTACAAAAGAAGTCCATTGGTATCAAAGTCAACATGATATTTACCCTACTTCTAACTTGATTATCACCTCAGTAAACATTTTCCTAATGAGTTTATGGTCTCAATCGCTAGTTTCAAGTCCTCTTTAGTTCAGCATGATATTCACTTTGTAAATTGTGGTCCCATTTAGAGTAAAATAGATGATAACGCAGTATGCTGTTGGGCATTTTAAAAATGTGTTTGCAGTTAATCAAATTAGTTCAGTTGGACAAAAACACACTCTTAGAAGTTAGCTGGTAATCCTGAATAAAGGTTATTTTTCCCCCTCCCATTAACGCTAACCAAGCTAGCTAGCTAGCAATAGTGATAGCTTGCACAAAGTGTCATTTTGGCACTTGGCCAGTGCAAAAAAACAACATGGAAATGACAGTAAACAAAGATGGTGACGGCCAAAAATTTCAACTCCAGGCTTCAAAACCTGAATCCACAAACCAATGTGTAATGTCACGGTGATCAGGTCTATTATTTTTTATTCAGTCTATCATAAGGCCTTGTTTTTTGTTTTGTTTTTTTTAACAAAATTCACTGCAATTATTTGGGGTATTGATTCAATGATGAAACATTACTAATCATCATAATTCCAATCCATATAATCCACAGTTTGAAGGAACATGCAGTTCACAAAAACACTTCCAAATCAAATGGCCACATAGTGCAGACAGACATTCTTATTACCAAGAAAGAAAACTTCAGAGTTCTAAATGCCTGTGACAACTACAGTATGTGTTTGTTTTTCTATTTTGTGTGGGACAGTGTTAAGCTGGTGCCCAGGAGCCTTTCACTTACATATCAGCCTAGATCACATTACCCCTGAGTAAGTGTAGAGCAGCAATATACATCATACATATACATTTAAAGTCTTAAGTCAGCTTGATGGGCAGTAAGAGACTGAATGGATAAGCACAATGACTTAATTCACTGTAAAAGCATAGAAAACACGTCATCATGTTGGATAAAGTTCAGGTATGTGCATGTGGACTGTATGAAATGACTCTCATAAACCACATAACCACAATTCCAAATTGTTAAGTTGATTTGAAAACTGTGTAATATTCATCATTTGTACTTTTACACCACATAACTCTCACATAAATAAAGTGTATCACTATTGTGTATAATATGGAAAATTATACACACATAGACAAAAGCCTAATCCAGGAACTGGCTCACGAGAGCTTACATGTCACAGGCTTTTTGTTTACCTTATCCCCAGGCTCCTTCTTCTCGGGTGTGCTGGGGGTGTCCGACGATGAGGGAAGGGCCTTTGGGGGACTGGAGCAAGCATAGGTCATGACAGACAGCTTGCTAGCTGTGAGAAAGATGTCGAAAGGGATGAAGCTGAGGTTCTTGGTGATGGCGGACTTGTGGGAGGGCCTGGCGATGCAGTGGTGGCTGGCTCCACTCTGCTGCTCTATTTGGACGATGCGAATGCGAGCGCTGTCACTGCCAAAGCCGCTGTCCTGCCCAGTCCCGCTGTGACGTGATGAAGAGTCAACACCTGCTGCAGGGTCTCGAGTGCCACGTTTCTGCTCGTGTCGACGCACCTGTACACAGAGAGTTTATTTTAGCCTTAAAATCTTCTGAAGACGGCTTGGGCTTCACTGTGAAAAGAGCTTTTCTCTGCTTGCTTTAATAGGCAGAGTTGGAGCAGCTTCTCTTTGCCTAATTCCACAAACACCTCACGGCTTAACATGAGCACCAGCTTGACAAATGTGATGAACATTAGACTTCAATTTGCATTACAACAAAGTGGATTATCTAAAACCAAACCAAGATGATGTTTTAGAATAGCAGGGATGGTTCAAACTATCAAATGTGAGTGCACTTTTTTTCTTTTTTCTACTAAGTTTGTTTCTTGTTTGGATCCTGACTTTACAAGAGGACACAAACCAAATAACTCGCTTGATTGAAACCATAGACAAATTGACCTAAGAAGGAGAGCATCGTATATCCACAGAGACATTAAAGGCATGCTCTGGGACTTTTTCTGCGGTCTTAAAATCATTTTGCACTTCTTGCAATATTGGAAATGTCTTTTAAAAAGGGCCTCACCCCGGCAAATCGAATGGTTTCGTGCAGAGACTGTGGTATTGTGTATAAAGCAGCCGTGATTTTATGCTTGGCTCCAAGTAACGGATGTCGGGAGAGTTCCAGCCGTTGTGGCAATAAAAAGCTTTCAGTGACAGATGATATAAATCAATGTGAGTAGGTTGCTGGGTTTCAAGCGACAATGAAAACAGGCATCTTTATTCTGCGACTAAAGCATGCCATCTTCAAAACTATTAAGAAGCTGCCACTGGCTCCCAGGGGACAGGGACGGGACAAACATATAAAACCAAATGCTGCCTATCGAATAATACATTATTGGAAATGTTTATATAGAACTGTCACGTGTGGGCAAAAAAGGAGAACAGAGGCATTTACTTTTACAAATTAGCATGGAACATATTTTCTAGATATAAACCTTCCTTACAAAAGCATTCCCCTTTCTCTCATACAGTGGAGCTGAGACCACTAGAAAGTTAAAATACAGAATAAGAGAAGGCACATGTAAACAGGTCATTCAACTGTGTCATATGAGTTAAACACTGCTGGTATAACTGCAGGTTTGTCAGGTGCATCATGGACACACTTGGGCCTATTAATCATCATCATTTCCAATAACATGTCCAACACTGCTACCCAATTATTGAGGCCTTTCCCCATGTTTCCCATTCATGTTAATGGGTACAACGTCAGTTTCAATTAGCTACTGCTGTCTTTTGAAACTTGATTGAGATAAATTGAAAATAGAGGAGACGTACAGAAAGAGAGTGTTCAAGAAACCCAAGGTATGTCCCGTTCTATCCCACCCTCATCTGCTCCAACCTGCACATGGTTACTATTACAGCATGTACTCTCAGCTGCCCCCTCTCTCCACATCGCTCCCTCCCACTCACTCCATGAGAATTTTAAATGTATATTATTGCTGTGGCGGAGATAGTGTTTCAAGACCTCCAGGCAAATACTAAACCCACTGGCAGCACATTAGACAGAATACTTGACTTATTAGATATTTCCTATTCTAAACAGTGTCATCAAAGGCTAAGAACAAGAGCCATATAAAACGCCGCGGCATGCCTGCTCGCCTGCCTGTTCTGTTCTGTTCGTCCATGCTCATGTGTGGGGCTTCTATAGGAATCGGCCCTGCCAGATCCCGCTCCTTTGCTTGCCCTAATGAGGACAGGATGTGTGCACTTCTTTTCTGTAGAAATGTAAGATTTTCCAAGCAATGGGGAGGGGAGAGAAGGCAGAAAAGGGCCTGGACTTGCCTCCATGTGTGTTGTGTTAAGCGGGTGAAACTTGTATTGAGGTAAAGAGGTATTTGGAAAGGTATTCAGCAAAGGCAAAACGTCCACTCCAAGGAGCGCCCCTACTTTGGAGGGGACAAATAAGCTGCACAGCAGCTGGGAAAGAGCAAGCGCCAGGAGAAACTGCCAGATACTCTTTACACTTCTCTGTCTCTCTTCCCAAGCTTAGGCTGTACACATGCATTTACAATTACAGCAAATACCCCGTCTTCTCTTTAACCACCACTACTAAGAGAGTGCCCCCTAAGCAAATTCTTGGTCTATATTTAGATGTGCTTACAAGTGGAATAACGGATAATGGGGAACACAATTGGGGGCGTAGAGGAAAAGAGACAATGAGAAAACATACCACAGCACACAGTTGTTCATATAGTTTGAATCAATGCATGCAATCAGTGCATCCACAAACATGTACTCATAAACACACATGAAGTCAGTTGCTTTCCCAGGGTTTGATCTCAGCTATGCTTTTAAAGCACATGACTGGATTCCTTCCTAAGTTTCTGGGCTCAGTTATATTATCCACATTGTGAAAAAGAGAACAGGTATACACAGAAGACATAAACCTATGACTCTGTAGTCTATATGCTTTAACCTCTCGCCAATTTATTCATTGACAGAGGGCAATAAATTCAGAATACAAACATGCAGTGTAGCTGCAGGCCTGGTCCCAGCTGAAATCCCCTTTTCCAACCATTACTTTCTATTATATTATATAATGGCTGCACTGAAGCGCTGTTTCCAGATCCCAATGCAATCTTTCTCTGGACTTAGTTGATCATGATCATGCGACTACACACACATACCCCCCCAACCCCCATCAGCCAATCATGAGGTCATCCCCTCAGAGTCTCTAGGCAGAACATTCTGGAAAATGGAGGATAATCCCCAAAGTGTGAAACCATGAGTCTCCCAAGTGCCAATCATATCAGAGTGCATCTGTACGACTTCTGACCCCTATTTCTGTCAGTGTAACTCAGAACAGCTTGGCCAGAGGAAGGCTAATATGCGGAAGCAAATGTCACATCATCCAAATGCCACCCGTTTACAGTGTTGGCCGGCTAGTCCAATATGACAACATCACTTTTACATCTGAATACCACATATGCAGTTGATTCTTTCCAGATGAATGAAAACTAGGTTGCAATTCAGGTTAAGGGATCATGGAACATGAAAATGTGGATTTTTTAAGATGGTAAAGAAGTCCATTGTACTTGGCAGGGAGGAATATATAAAATAAAGTTACAGCAACAAAGGTGACTATTATGTCTTTCAAAAGTGTCCATTTAATAGTCACATATCCTCACTAAAGTCTGGATTGTATAATAAAGCTTAAAGGGTGCCCAAGTTTACTTCAGGGACATGAAAAGCCCCCAAAAAGATGGAAAAATGCACTAAAAGACATGGCACGAAAGACAGGCAAAAATAGGATGTTATAAAATAAAACCATACTGCTACTGGCCTGTGTGTGGTCAGACATATGAATAAACTCCATGACAATAATGCCACTAAAACACATGACAGATTGATAACACATGACTGGAACACATACTGATTAGCAGGCATCGATACTAAGTAGTTAAATGTCTTTTGGTGACATGATAAAAGTAGTGGTGAATGGAAAGGTTGGTTGGGTGACATCACTAGTAAGTGACAAAAGTGCTAATTGAGAGAAAAGGTCAAGATATAAAAGGAACTTGAATGTTGTTGAGTGAAAAAGGTCAGCAACTTGACATCCTTAGAGAATTACAGAGCAGTTCGAAGAAAACCTTGAAGGATGTGGGGACAGAGTTGTCACAGAGAGCCAGAAACTGATTACAGATTTCTTTTCTATAATATGCTTTCTTCCAAAGAAAAAAAAAAACTTCCCATGTATTACGTTTCCATTTCTGGCTGTTACCTCCTCTGGTTTCCGAATCATGGCAATATATATATGCTTGTTTATTAAATGTAACAGTTACTGTGGAGAGAAAACAAGTGGCAATTAGCAGGATGTTTCAACCTAAATGAAACCAGTGGCAGGCGGTTTCAGTAGTCATAGTAATCAGGTGAGGTCAGCTTAGGAACTGAGCTGCTTTTCATGTATCATATTCAAAAAAATTGCATAGTGTTTATCACACTTTTCCCATGTTCTTTTGTAACTGCTGTAGAATTCCCATTGAAAAGAATGGAAGTCATATTACTAAATCTCTCTGACAGAACTATTCAGTTGGGCTACTTACTTGCAGGACGCCTTCATGGAAATTAACTTCTGTATCTTGACTGCATCAGAGTTTACAGGTTAGGCCCCTGCTGTGCTACCAGCTATTGTTTACCAGAACCATAAAGCTGATAGCAGGCCTCTCTGCCTTTGTGCTGATGGAAGAAAACCTCAATGCAGCAATACCTCATCTTAATCAAAAATAATAACAATAATACTTAACCAAATGCCATAAAGACCGCAATTCATTCTCTCATTTTCTGGAGGAAAACAGAGAGGGGAAGGCATTTATAATATGAGGTCACCGCTCTTTGTACGCCATAACAGCGGCCACAAAGCAGAAAGGGGCATCAAAGGCAGTCATTTAATACATTCAACTTTGTTTCAATAACAAAGGCAACCTGCTATGCACTTCAACTGAACCACAACAAAGAAGCAAGGGAAGGTCGCGACCCCGGAGCTTGCAAATGGATGCTGAGTGCTTCGGAGTGACTGTCAACTGTATTTTAAACACAGTGTACTCCAGAGCTCAGGGCGCCGAGTGGGGCCATTTTAACAAGCTCCCTCCACCCAGTAATGCTGGTGGGTGGGTTTACTCCTCCAGGATTTAACAGCATGAGAGACAATATCGTTTTCGTTCTCTCTTCCCACAATTCAGGCCCCCAAGCATCACTCCTTAGTCCCTCAATCTGAGCTTTGAACAGAATTAGAGAAATAACAGTGTTAGAATATTTTGCTTACCATGTCAGACACTCTCTCGCTCCCCTGATGCCGTGTGACATACAAGGGGGAAAGCAAACATCCGTATGACAGTAATAATTTATGCATGTTGACATTCCTAAAGCGCTGGGTCAGTTGGAACGCTTTCCATCCGGAAAGACCTACTGGAGGAGAAGTGAGGAGAGGCGAGGACTGAGTATGACATGGCTGATCTACACAGAGGAACGCCTGTGAAACACCTAACTGAAAAAACAACGAAAGATGAACAGACAAGAAAACATGTTTTCAGTTGCTTTATGGCTTATAAAAGCGCTGGCTCAGAAACAAAGATGCAAAATGATAAAGGCTGGAGAATGAAAAGAAAAATTGTGAAAAGGGTGGGTTAATGTGATCCATCTGGGGAACTACAGTGCACTCAACAAAAACCTGGCTCTGGGAGATGTGGCGGCCAAAGCCTCTGTTTTATAATTGATTGAAGTTCAAGAGCAATTCTCTCCTATTCCTGCACATGACATTAGTTTGCTTACTAGTATTTTGCCACAAATAAAATGCGGATTGCCATTGCTTAATAAAGCAGAGCTGGATCCAGAGCGCTGACATTCAGCAGGCTGCAGAGTTGTGCTCAACACGTTGAGTTTAAGACCGAGACCGTCCCAGTACGACTCCAGGCCCTCAGAGGAGCTCGCCAAACCCACCATGCCCCGCTCGTAAGCTTTGGCAATCAAGAATGATTTAAAAGGTCTGACAGACACCACCCTTAAAGCTCAACAGGAGACTTATTGCTTCAGTCATCCTCAACAGATCCACCAGTCTAAACCGAAAACCCTGATTCAGATCCACCAATCAAATCCAATGCTTGGGTTAAGGGGTGATTGTGAGGACATGCAGGAATTACCCCATTTTGCTACAATAACACCGGCTGTTTGTATAAGCAGGATGCAATGTACTTGTATTAGTCAGGAAAGAAAGCGTTCAAAAATGCCAGAAGACCATTTCTAGATTAACACCACAAGTGTGTTAGTGAAAACAAACAAAGGGGAAAAGTGGCTCGACCGTCATGATGTAAGTATTCAGAAATGATACACAGACTTTCTCCGCTCATCCGACATAATCTCTTGGCTGGAATCTGATGCTGCTGCATGTACTTTATCACCAAAAACTTCCATCATTAATGATAAACAAGATATCAGCCACATGGTAAACAAAACAGGGACATTGAATTTGTGTGATAAAGTTATCATGGGGCTAAAGCTAGATGGAGAACTTGGCAGGAAGAATGTGGCTGATAAATGGAAGAATGGCCTTTGTACGTGCGGTACAAAAACATCTATATTAACTCCTTGTCTTACATCCCCGAACAACTGCAACCAGACTCCTAACATTTTATTTGGTAACTGATTAAATTAAGATGAATCCCAGATGTGGAGAAAGGTGAGATTAGAAGACACACTACCACAAAAGTGAAAGGGTATGAGAGACAGAGGCACCCTGGGGTCTGTCTTAATTGCTGTGATCCTCCACAGCAGCAGAATCATCATCAGACCTTCTTTTCTTTGTCCTCCCTTCTTGCTTTCCATGGGAACAGAGTAGAGAACAACTGGCTCTCATTAGCTGTCGCTGTCCCCATTTAGTTTTGAGATTTGTGTAGGGGTAATTTTGTAATCTAATATTCAGGCTCCAGTGTTTACACATGCCAGGAATCAGAGTGAGGTGGGCTCGATGCTGACGGTGGCGTCTGAAAGTTGTGGGTGTGAAGTGTCTTTCTGTGGGTAAGCTACTGTGGGAGATCCTGTGGGAGTGGAATGTAAAATCTGTTTGTTAGAGAATATGTTTTGCTTCATTAATGCTCCCTTTACGTAACAATATAGATACGTCCATCCAAAACAATGCAACCGCCAACAACCATATACAATGTGCCATTAAGGTTAGCATGGATGTTAAGCCATATGTCCACTATTGGGAAACTCAGCCCAGGGACAGAGGTTTCTGACAACAGCAAACTGTGATGGTAGCTTTACCTCTTGAAGCAACAGTGGAGTGCAGTTTTGTAGACATCAATAGGCTTTGAGGCGATTAAATACATTGTAAAATAGAGACATATTTTTTTTCACTAATATCTCATTAAAAAGTTCAGGATTGCAAAAAAAGTTGCTGTCTACAAAATGAATAAAAACAGAATGGATAAAATTCAGAATTCAGTTTGAACCATAAAATATATTGTCCATATATAGTTTTCAATTGAATATATGTCACAAAGCATTAGCAAATTATCACAGTCTTTTTTTTATTTATGTTTTAGACTGCATTCCAACTTTTTTGGAGTGAGGATTGTAAGTCCCATTACATGATATATGTCATATGCAGTGATGAAAAATACATTTCACTGCATCTGGTCACAGCATGCTTTACTGGTTATTCTGTCCCACAATCATCTGTCTAGGCACAATATCATAACGAAGTAGTATATTCTAACTGTATGCACACTACATGCAACATTTGAAATGCATATATAATAGAGAGAGAAAACTCCATCAGTGGACATAGATGAGGCCTAAGAGTGTAATTTGTATTTGCAATTTTACTTTAAATAATGTACGTGTTTGCTTCCTATCAAGAATGTGTTGTAAATGCAATGATTCGGTGTAATCCTCCTTCATTTCACCACTGTTTACATTTAGTGGATAAAATGATGTGTGGCAATGCACCACAATTGACAGACACGCACACAGTGAAAACACATCCTCAGTTCAGAGCTCCGCAGCAGAGCAATCATCAGGTTTCAGCCTAGCCCTCAAGATCAATCATCCAAGATTTCAACTTAACATCATTAGCTTTGGCATTATGTTTTCAACAAACAAACAACAAAAGAGACTTCAAACTGCATTGTCTTCAGCATGGGCTCGGTGGTTCGCGAAAGCAGACGTCTGAGAGACTTCAAAAAGCAGCGGAGATGCCTTTCATTAGGTCATAAAGTGTTCTTCTGAAGCGCCTCCCTGCACTGCCTGGCGGCCATGTCTGTATTCTCTGCTTTAGTTACAAGGTCACAGGGAAACAGCAACAGCAGGAAAACAACGGCAACCCGAGGTGAGATGAGGCTGTTTGGAGCAAAACAGGGTGAGAGGTGTAGGGCTGAGGGGGGTAGATGAGCCCCAGGTGGTCTGTGAGCGATGCTGCTGTGGTCAGCCCACACCCGGGGGAACCAGCACACACACACATACACACAAACTCACTGTCTGCAAAAGGACACACTTACAAATGCACACCAGTCTGTATACACATTCAAAAATGAGCACTGAGCACACACACATGCACAAACACACAAAAATACATGTATACGATTGCATACAAATTCAAAGAGCAGCGTGAAGACAGGAACAATCCTGGCTCGCTGTCTATTTACAGAGCTGAAATTAGAAGAGGAGGATTGAAGTAATCTTCCTTTAATTTCTCTCTGGATGTGCTCCCAGGGCTGAGTGAGACAAAGGCTCTGATGTGCTGTACGTTAGGTTCTCAAAGGAGCATGATGCAAGACCCCCTGTCCCCTCATCTGGATTAGCAGGGAGGGCCTCGATAAGGGGGACACAGAGGACAAGGCCTGAGGACGCGCCGGTGCAAAAGAAGACCCATGTTAAAAATACAGAAGAAAACGTTGAGCTGACTACAAAAATGACCTGCATGCTTCAGAACCCAATGGCTGCATTGGACAAGTCAAAAAGGAGGAATAATTTCAGGTGATAAAGACCTGATCACTAGGCTGCACTGGTGGGATTCAGAAACAGAGTTTAACATGGAAGGAACACCTGTAAGACATTAAACTGCAAAACTAAGTCATCACCGCACACTTGAGTTGTTTTTTTCTGTTCTGGCTGGAGTACTGGCAATTCAAAATACTGCAAGTCAAATGAACACATTATCAAAAATGGATTTTTAGCTTTTGGACTGCTCCAAGTGTTGGAATATGTGAGGTGCATGTGATGATTCATCTTTGTCATGCACGTCTGAACCACCGGAGCAGCTCCAAGCAGACAAACTGAAACAGGTGAGGTATAACATCAAGCTCACCTCTTGATTATCCAAAACATCTGAGTTATGTTTTGGAGTTAAGTCTCAAGTGGCTACAAGGCACCTATCAGTGCATATCTATCATTGCCTAGATTTCATTTGGGTTTGCATGCCTCTATCAGGTTTCAGGGGCGGTCACAAGCCTTCAGTACAAAGACAACATTCAGTGCACACAGACATGCACAGATTGCTCTTGAGGTAAACATAGAATATACATAACAAACAGATTTCACAATAAGGGCAGCAACCAATGACTAATTCCATTACTAACTAACATGTCAAATTAAACAGTTAATTTGGTTCACAGACCATTTTATTCAAGAAAATTAAAGAATTAAAGAAACTGAAACTGGCAAATGTTTGGAATTTGTGCTTAAAAGAGGCTGAAACAATTAATCTTCTATTAAAATTATCACTTTATTTTACCCCTGTCTGACCTGGCTGGATAACATAGAGGCATAGACATGGGGGAAAAAAGAACATGTGTCTGCACCCATGGAAAATCTTCCAAGAGCCTGGAATGATGTGTGAATTTTTAGGGTTTAATTTGAGGGTAAATATTTAGTTTAATGAGAGCAGTCCAAGAGGAACTCAGTAGTACTTCGGTCAACTGCAGGACATACAGATACTGTACTTTCTTCCAAACATTTTCATCCACATGCATGTGTGCACACCCACATGCATGCTCTAGAACACACTAGTGCACACACACTTCAATACACCATCCAAGTTACAGAAACAGAACCCAATACTCTCCATCACCTGTTATTCTAGGTGGAATCTTGCTTATACAGGTGTAGAGGGGAAAAAAAATCTGCTTCCTCGTTTCACCTCTTCAGATGAAAATTGTGGGCTTTTCACTGAACAAAGTCTAGCATGGTGTGTGTACATATGTGTCTGTACTAGTTGGCCTGGTGTGCCCTGCCTTTACTAGTCCCCTGGGTGTGTGACCCTGTTTCCCTTGCAGCCAGAGAGAGAGAGAGAGAGAAAGGGGGCACTCCTGACTCCTCCTCACCTGAGTCGACACCTGATCCCAGGGTTCACGATGGGGGCCGACTGCCTCTCCTCAAAGGCCCCGTTTGTTTCCCCGCTCTAATAGAATTCCAACCTTCGTGATTTTATCTGGAGTTTTCACGCCAATTTTGCCAAAACCGATTGAGGAGAGAGCAAATTCAGCTGCTACTGATCTCAAATAGATTGAGTTTCCAAGGGGCCAATTTAAGAATGTGCCACGGTTATGCTTTGAGCAGAAGGTTGGTCGGGGTGCGGGGGCTGAACAGGCAAGGTGAGTTGTTATGACTGGCTGTCAATTAGCAGTTGATTCACACAGGAGGGTCAGTGAGACATGAACAAAAATGGGGGGAAAAAAGATACGCTTTCATAACAAAAGACGGGCAGCAAGATGAACACTGACTATGAAAATATGTATGTTTAAGATAAGCTGAGACAACGACGCTTACTTAACAGATGTAAGGCAGCCAGAATGGAAAAGGAGATGGCTGTGCAGGGAGCCTTATTTATTATTACTCTCAGCAGCAAGCAGGGCGAAGGAAAATAGTGCTAAGCAGGATGGGAAGAGGTCAGGGTGAAAGGGATCTGGCCCTCAGAGAGGGTTAATAGCCAGGCTGACTGGTTAAGAGCTGACCTCCAAGGAACGCCAGCTCCCACATTTACAGACAAATACTTTGGACAGAGCCAGCAATCAAAGCAAACACCGGATTCAGGCTCTCTGTTTCTCACTGTGTCATGTCTCATCTCCGTGGATTTCTCCCTTACTCCTTGTTCCCTCTTGCATTCTCTGTCATTTGGCCACCCTCTCTCAAGCTGTCTCCACTCTCTTACTGTCTGCACTGTTCCGATTTTCACTCTCATCTGATGTCTCGCTATTTCTGTTGGCCAGCAGCGCACATAAAAGCTCTTCTGACACCTCACTGTCCTGGAAAGATCGGAGGTCGAGTGAGAAACTTCAGTTCTCAAAGCTCGACAGCTACGAGACAATATGAAACACTCATCACAAAGAGGAGCGGTTTTTGGAAATGGTTTACTTTAAACATACACAGACAAGGATCCAGCCCCAGGTTGCTCGCTGAGCCAAGCTTGTCAACAACACCATGGCTTAGATAAGCCGTCCTATGTGCTTTTGACATTCAGCTAATACTCCTACGTGAACAAGAGCTAAATTGTTCTACAACAGGGCAGAATAGGTCACCAAGCTTCCATTCTCCCACACTTAGTAGCATTTGGAGTGAAGATTAAGGTGAAGAAATGTCTTCATTTGTTTCATACATTTTATTATTGTATTCATCTGCAAGGGACATAGTTAGAACCCTGATTACAAAAAAAGTTGGGACATTGTTTACAATGTAAATAAAACAAAATGTGATTGTTTGATTGTCCTTAGTGCCAGATATTCAATTGAAAACTGTACAAATACAATACATACAA
Source organism: Serranus cabrilla (assembly GCA_903364295.1). Taxonomy (NCBI): domain Eukaryota; kingdom Metazoa; phylum Chordata; class Actinopteri; order Perciformes; family Serranidae; genus Serranus; species Serranus cabrilla. The sequence continues at coordinate 107,123 of CAFUXE010000354.1, forward strand.
CCTTTTAAAGCCCATCTGCCAACCAGCAGGTAGAGGTTATGGTATGGTTAGGGGTAGAGCTGATTTTGTTTTAGCCTTATGCTAAACATGCACAACTACAGCAACTAGAAGATGTGACCTTTAAAATGAAGCCTTGTGCATGTATTTTGGCCTTGTGGTTCGTCTGTTACAAGTTTTTGCATTTATCATTATCATTTATCTTTTGGTCTAATCCAAACCCTTCTGCTACCCCTAAACCTACTCAGGCAGTGGGATTAGAGGTTAACAATTAAGAGGTTCATGTTGAACATTACATTACAATACATTTCACACAACAGCACAACTTCTTTGGAATCGGTGCTGCAGTTCAGAGTGTCTTTCCTGCTGTTAAGCTACATTACAGCATCATGGTATGCTGCTTTGATCCTTCAGAGGCTAAATTATACAAAATCGATGAAACAATAAATGCAATCGAAAAGCTCTTCATTGTCCAGACGCATGTGACTGCAGTTGAGAGTGGTTATGTGGATGAAACACATGCATCAGTAAAACACTGCCTCCTCCCCACTAATAGCCTAAAACTGCTGTCCAAACCCACTGACAAACCAAACCAGCTACCGACCAGCATGCTCGTGCCTACTGTAAATTCACTTCTCACAGCGGTTCGTCTTGGCTGGTGTTCTGCTCCGCTGTCTACAGCGCTGCATTAGTCCAGCTTTGCGTGAGAGTGAAGCTTGTGTGCATCCTTAATGCAGGCGTTTAAAACTACACCAATGTAATAATACAGTAATATCATAATCTACAGACTGTCAAATTCTATCTGTCTCCAGAGGAGGAACCCTCTCGTCTGTCAGCCAGCTAGCTACTTAACTAGCCAGCTCTGGAAGGACCAGCACTTTTCCAACCAGGAGCTGTGCCAGTCCCACGAGGGGGAAAGAGATGAATGAGAGGATACGAAGAGCATGGAAAAGAGAGGAAAGTGATAAAAAGAGGAATAAAGAAGAGTTGGATGGTGTTTAAAAGACGCAGGACACTGAGAGGGAAAAACGAAGTAGGTGGTAGATAGAGATGGATATAGCCTCACTATGCCAGCTGATGTGGTAAGTGATACAAAAAGGAAGGGAAAATAGAAGAAAAGAGAGAAAAAGAGGGGGAGAGGAATAATAGAGATAAGGCAGGTAATGGGTGACTGAGAGGTTTTCCCCATGTGTGTTTACTAAAAACTGTAATTCAGAGGTTCCTGTGAGGCCTGATACCTTGTTCTGAACGTGGGTGCGCCTATGTGTGTGTTTGTGTGCGCACTGGCATCAGCGTGTGTGTGTGCACGAGTGTTGGAGGAAGTCTAAAGCCCTGTTTCCCATGCGTGTAATCATCCCAGGATGAGGTGGAGGATGAAGCCGAGCGGGACTTCCCCTGCACCAGAGGGTATTTTCCTCTCACACTGTGGTACAAGCACATGGCTGACCCGGGCTGCCTCTGCCTGTGTGTGAGAGAGGGACATACCAACATGGGACAAGGGAAACTATTTTTTAAATATTCTCTATTTTGGCTCTTAACCAGTTTGGTGGGACATTACTAAAATACTTTGGGAGCTTGTCATTGTGGCAACTGCATGTCAGCCAGACAGTGATGCCAACAAAGAGAGGTTACACTATAAAATCTGCTTAAAGGAGCGGAGGGCACTTAGGTGGCAAATAAGAGAGTGATGCGAGTGGAGGAAGAGGCAGTGGTTAAGAGACTGGGATGAGAAACTGCTGGGAAGATGAAAGTTTGCACACTTTCACATGAAGTCATTAACTTCTCAAATAACGTCATAACCGAACTGATACACAGAACGCACAAACAAACACAAACAGGTCAGCTGTTCGGTCATAAAGCAGTATTACAGTACTGGCTCACAAATAAAAGGCTGCAGGCAGTTACCGTGCAGAGAATGTGGGGACCATGTGTACGTATGTGCACATGTGTGTGTGTGTGAGGGTATACACGTCTGTGTTGCTGGGTGACAGTGCCGATGACAGAGCGGTGAGATAAGTCCCAGAAGCCGCTCTATCATCTATTCATAGCTCCCTCACTGTGGGACCTCCTGCTGCTGAAAGCTGCCTGATCTCAGCCCAGATTCACTTTATCATCATTAACATCAACCAAAAAAATACAGAGATGAAGTCAAACTGTGACGGACTGTGGCTAATGCTGTGATAAACATCCTAATAACGCATTAACTTAAAGAGCAACAAATCTCCTTATGGGCCGCTTAGAAATCATGCTGCATTCGCTTTGCATTTCAATCATGATTTTAGTGGAAACCGACTGGCTGCAACGCACAGTGACACAGAATGTACGGAATACGGGAAAATAATAAACTTGGACAGCATATGTATGCATAGGTCATAATAAAAGTGTGTATGTGTGCGGACAGATTCTCTCAGAGCACAGCTCAGTGACTAGAGGCTCACACATATTGCCCACGCGCCTGGCTCGCCTCACCACTGCCAGGGAACCCAAAAGCCCCTACAAAACAAATTCATTAACCCAGACAATAAAACACAGCTGTGAGGGGCGATGGGAACTGTTTGAAATCAGTGCCCGGGATTGGGGAGAATCTGTTCAAGGCAAACAGCGTGTTCTCAAAATGCCTAGGAAAGAAAAAAAAAATATTAAAAAAGGGAGGAAAGGATTTGGAACTAAGAGAGAGAGAGCGAGCAAAAAGCAGTGTTTAATTTAAACTCTTGCTGGGACATGCGCTGACTGTGAGAGCGGAGATGCTTTGCTGGAGCACAACAACAAAAAACAATTCCCCTGCTCCAGATGCTTGAGATCCTGGACCTGTTTTTAATTGAATCCTTTGAACAGGTTGTATAAAGGAAGTACAAACAAAACTGTCAAATACTATAAATATCATTACGGAAGTTGGGTTTGAATTTAAAAAAAGACAGAAACATGCACCAAATCCAGACTCTGATACTGTGGAAACTGGCAAATGGAAATACATCTGAAGTTTATGATGATTATTTGTAACCTGTTAGCAGGGGGTGGACAGGCATCTGTTTTATTCTATCCAGTTAGTTTTCTAACAACATCAAGAGCCCTTACCTGTTCCAAACAATGTCAGTGGACATACTACTTATATTATTTGATGGTGGTGTGTCTAATGTGTTTGCAGGGGGTAGACAGGCTGCTGGCAGAGCAGACAGCGAGTGAAGAGAAGCAGCTCTCACGGAGCTGGGGTCTGAGCATGGCATGCCATGATGCTGTAGTTAAACGCACCACTAGAGGGCTCTGCAGCTTGTAGAATGAGCTTCTGCAAACCAGAACACACCAGATCCGATTATGTCTTAGTCACACTGACCTCCCTTCCGCAGGTTCTGGGCCAAGCAGCCGGACAGATGCGGCCGCCAAAAGACTTACGACACTGAGATAGATGGAGGTACAAATAGTTTTAAAGAGAGTGTCCAAAAAGTCAAAGCCAGACCACATTATTCAGAGTAACCTCCGTGCTCTGCAGCTGCACAGAGGTGAAGACACACACTGACTGACCTCAGTGTTAATGATACTGTTACGCTCCATAATGGCACTACTATAAAACCGAATGAGCAAAGAACATGGTATAATGCACCTGAAATTAATATGGTACAATAAAAGTAAAAAGTGAAACACTGAGAGTTCCCAACAACTGTGACCAAACAGCCAATATTAAATGAAAGCAGAGGAATTTTCCCAAGCATATACTGTACACTTTCTTTCACAATAGTAGATGGATGATCATTATATTACATCACTCAGGACCTATGGGTCATTTCAATTTTACTTAATCCAGCTGAAGGCAGCAATAACGCAGTGGTTAGATGTGAGTTTTTTTTAACAAAAAGTTGCCTGTTCTCATTTGTGGATAAACTGGGAAACACGGTGAGGGGAAAGAACACAACACTCAGCAGCTACTGTCACAGTGCCCTTGAGCAATAGCCTTAATCCCCGGCTCCTCCGGCTGGAGTTGTTCAGCACAAATGAACAGAAAAAGTGAAATGGCACACGAAGGATTTTTCTGTATGTGTGGAACTTTTGTGTTTGTGAGGGAAGCTGTTGCTGGAAGAGTTTGAAGAGATGCTTAGTTTACGCTGCCTTGAGAATTAAAGGTAAAAAACTTAAATGGAGTAAAGCGGATGATTTTTTTAACTGTTGCCAATGGACCTCCCAGAAAGTTACTGAACTTTCTCATCCTGCCTTGAACCTGGATGAACCCTCTGCAGCCGTTAGCTGCCCCTCAACAGAATCAAGCCATGAATCATTACAAGTCAGGGGTGAGGGCTTCGAGATCACTCAAATCAAAACCAGATGCACAGCAGGCACCTCCGTAGGACTGACTGTATAAATAACTAAATAAATGAATAAATAAGACTTCAGACTATGTCTTCTCTCATTAGTTACTATAATGGCATACTTACAAATCTGATCGACAGACTAAATTGATGGTAAGATTTTTGCATTTCGACATTTGATTTTATGTTGCTGGTTTGTTGTCTCTGAATGTTCTGGATCTAAAAGATGCTACTGCTTATATTTTCTATATTACTGTATTTACTACAGGATTCTGTAGTGGTAACAGAAGAGTGATCATTGTACCAATATCCCTTTCGTGGGTTTTTAAATTATTCCTAGGAATCCAACCACATCACTTCACAGAAGCGTTTACAGGATCTGAGTCATCTGACGCAGTCACTGCACGTCAGTACACACTCCGACTCCGAAGAGGAGATAACAGTAAAACCACTCTGTCAACTCACTTCATTTCATCCCACTCCCCCCTCCTCTGCTCTACCCTGTCCCCTTCCCTCCTCTACGACTCCGATCCTCACCACAGCTGGTAAATATTTTTATATTGTGTTCCATTAGAAAGTTTTATTAAGCGGTCAGACGGGGCAAATGGCGCCTGGGATTTCCCTGTCCTGTAAACAATAGAAAGGGCCCTGAAAGCTGCAGCTGAGTACAGCACAGTAAACTAAGGTCACATTAGAGAACCGCCTTGCTCTGAGTGAGTAAATATTTAAATGTGTTAGATTCACCCAAAATAGTGAGGGGCGATAGTTAGGGGCACTGTGTCAGGAAAACAGTCATGATGTATTTTTGAGCGAACCTGGCATTGCCAGTGATTTGTTAAATGGATGTTTGTCAAACTTTGGTGCTTCATCATGATTAACACGATTTTAATCATCAGCAAGAGAAAGGTGATCTGAGGGCCAAGATGTGATGTGTGAGCATGGAAATATAAGTACTGTAGGGCAAGACGTCATGGGCCCTTATATGTGTGAGTTCCTGAGTGCAGAACAATTAATTTATCATAAACTTTTGGCAAACTGAAGAGTAAAAAAGGACATGCTGAATCAAGAGATTGATGTTGATTACTGTATGTACCTCAGCACTTTTCTCAGGAGCGTCCACCCCCACCATGTTCTCTCTGACAAGCTGCTGAAGGAGCTGCACCTGGGCAACGCTGAGGTAGAAATCCAAACTGCTGGTCACGTTCACCTCCAGAGAGTGGCCACACACCACCACCTCCTAGAGGGATGAAGAAGATAGAAAAGGGGGATATGAGAAGAGAGGTGGGTGGAGAAACATCATTCAGTAACACATCCGGACTCTTTTTGACTTTTATACACTACGTGCTTTCTATTTCCCTTCTTTCTTGGTCCCTTTAGCTCAGTTGCAGTTGTTCCCTCCTTCCCCTCTTCCCTCTGTCCTCTCCAGGGTCCCACCCACAGCCAGCAGTTCAAACCTCAGCCTGGAGGCTACATCTAACAGGATATCACTCACTAACACTCTGGGTTGAACCACACACACACACACACGGGCCAGACCAACAGTAACTACACACAATGGTATTTGGCAACTACTGTGTAAACATAATCTATTCAGACCCACTGTTTAAAAACACAAAATTACTGTTAATATATTATTCAGTTTTCAATGTATTACTAATATCACAATCTGTTTTTTCTCATTTAGATGTATAAAACAAGTATAATAATTATAATTATTAATATTAGTAGTAGTAGTTATAGCAGCAGTGGTGGCAATAATTCTAACACAAAATTACAGAATAAGTTGCAGGGGTGAATGAAAATATATAATATATGTATAACTATTTACTGGAGATCATAATAAATAAATAAATTATTCAATAATTCAATAAAGATAGATGTTACATTTGTGTGGTAAGCATGCATGCATTCTCGTGAAAAATGAATAGAAATTAACTTGTTGTAATTTATCTACAGTTCACTTCGTAGTTCAAAGTCCTGTTTGTGTTGTTACTGGCTCTGAGTCTCCATAGCTCAGGGAGTTATACAAATCACATTATGCATGTGTGTGTGTCTCTGTGTGTGTGTGTCAGTCCAAACTATGGATTAGCTGTTACGCATTGTCAAGGGGCACGTTAGCGTGGACGGACGAGGCATCAAAGAGGCAGGAAGTCTCAGAGAGCCGTGCCAGAAAACATCAGCTGTATAAGCAGAAAGGTTTGAACCCTGTGGGTCAAAAGCCTCCATTACACAGCGGACTGGCAGAGGGATTCCTAATGAGTAAGTTACTGTATGTTAAGAGGCAAAACATAAATACTTCTGACATCTCACATAATCAATGTCTATTTTCATATGGACAATGGATTGTAAGAGTAATGGTAATAATCATGGTTATAACAGGTCATGGTCAGAGGGCATTAAATGTCAGTGTAAGCATGGAACAAAAATCTACAAAGCAGATGAAGAAAAATATGCAACTCTGACTCACTGTGGGTTTCTTAGAAAATCCTTGTTTAAGCAAATACCTACATCCTCAGGGTATTTTGTCATTAAAGCAACATTACGTAAGTATTTTACAGTAAAAATTGCAGCTTCAAAATCATTCTGAAGCTACACTGACTTGAAATATGGAGAATGGTGCGTGTTCCTGCACTCTGTAACTCTGCTGGGTGGGTACGATCTCCTGGGAGAAGTTTCATCATGAACACACTACCAGCCATGTGAGCTATTTTGGTAAAAGTGGATCATATTTCATGGCGAAAATGTTTTCTGATTTTGCCTCTGATATCCACTGGCTCCTCTGCCTCGACTCTCTGTGATATAGGAGTTTCCTGGTGGACAGAAAGCTTTACCTGTTCGAAGCTAACTGCTCATTACTGCTAATTAGCTAGCAGTTAACACGCTTAGCTAAACATGCTGCCAGAACTGCTTGGAGCACTGGAAGAATGTCGGGTGTTTACACCACTAGCACAGGAGCGTTAGACCGCCGGCAGGAGGAGGTTTTTAGGCCCAAGGCAGGTGATGCACTGCCAGTGTCATGCCAGAACCAAAGCACCAGGGCAAATGGGCAGTTCAGCAGCTTCTATAGACATTATGGGAGAGTAAAAAGACTGAAGAAAACGTTATGGAGTAAAATAAGAAGAGAAAAAGCAAGTGGTCCCTGGACAGGAGTAAATCTTGACTGGTTTTTAGGGATCGTCTCAGAATAAAAGCCTGCAAAAAGTCACAGAGGTGGCTTTCTTGGTGATGGCCTTGTAAGTTATATTAGCTGGCTTGCTATGTTTTGTGTTGCTGCACTTGCTTGATGTTCAGCTGTGTTAATAAAGTTGCTGACTTGCATTTTTTTATATCTTAAATGATGTAATCAAAACAAATGGACACGTGAAAAGTCAACAGTTTGGAAAGGAAATGTACTCACAAATTTCTAAATAGCAAAAAAAAAAAAAATTATGTGTACTGTTGCTTTTATTATTAGATACTTAGCTTTGTTGATTTCACTTTTACTTGAATTGTTTGCTGTTAGCTACCCTTGCTTATGATAGTACAGATAAATTCCCTCTGGGAGAAAATATAAAAATATGAATAAAATGAGAGAAAAATGTAACGCTAGATTCATTAAAAGCTGTGTTTGGTGTATACTGACCTCTGCCTGTCCACAGTCAGGAGATAGATTCTTGCTGAAGATGATGGCTGGGGCGGCAGTGACCCGAACAGAAAAGTCAGTCAGGATTGGTGTCAGGATGGCCCGCCGCTCCTGGTGCCTCCTGATACTGAACACAGATACAAACCGGATCAAACTGTTAGCGGACACCTTCAGATAGGTTCAATAACGTTTATGTTGCTGTTGATATTCTTTTGATAAGTGAGAAAGATTATGGGACATATTTGGATATTTGGAGATCATTACTGTGACCAAGGTTCTTCAGTTGTCCAATTTCAACAACTTTCAACAATTCCAACTTAATGAATTTCCCCTTGGGGATAAATAAAGTAATTTTGATTTGATTTGTGATTGATTTGATTTCATTCAATAAGCATAAATTACTCAATTAAATTTTAAGTAAACATTTATAGTCCTGGTGTTAAATTGATTCTAGCGTTACACTACAGTACAAACAGCAACCAAAGGGTTCATTTATTCACATTCCCAAACCTATATTTACTAATAACTTGGTTACCAGTTGTAAAACATTTGTAACATTGTCCCATCTGCCTAGGAATGACAAGTCAACACAACAGTCAAAACCACAAAATGTTCAAAACTGAGCTTTTGTTTTGCCCTTAGCTGACAGCAGACACACATTTCAAACTTGCTCTGGCTTTTTAAATTCAAACCAGTGGGATGGAAAGCCTAACTCAAAATAAAAGACTTCAAAATTGATTTTCTCTCAGGCCAAAACTGTGAAATATTCCCATAAGTGAGCTTTTTCACATTTCTGGTCTAACACATTTTAGCTGGAAGCTTGAATATGGTTACAGAGACAGAGTGAGACGTTATTTGACAAGTCTCAATTGGGAACACCCCTTAATTGTATACACAAGATCAAATAGAGACCTTCTCACATCAACTCTCTCCATTTCACTAATGTTCATTCCCACAATCAAGTCATATTTGTGGGAACATTTGTTAGTAGTAAAACAAATATACAAGGGGGCTTTATAAAGTGGTGTTAATTGCCACATCTGCTGCTATTAAAACAATCAAGTGGTACGGCTTCCAATATTTATAGTTGGCCAGGATTATAAAAAGCCCTGTTTCTAGGTGGCCTAGAGTACAGTACTTAACCAGAACCAATATCATATTCACTTCTGCTACACAAATGTGCATTACCAGTGCCCTTAAGGGATTATTTTCTGACACATTTCTTTGCGTAGAGAGTTTGAGGGAGGCCTAATTCGGAGGTGGAATGATCTGTGAGGCCAATTGGTGTTGGCTAATCTCCCCTCAGACAGGGATTGAAACAATGAGTGTCTCGTTGCAGGGGACAGGTGCTATCATTCACCAGCAAAGCTAGGAGGCGTGCGTCTCGGTTTACAAGTAATATGGGGTCCTCTGACGGAGCCGGAGAACTGTGAGTGTGTGTGTGTGTGTGTGCACCTTTGAATGGGTGTGGTGCAAAGCACAAAAGATGGAAAGAATGACTTTGTTTTCATACAAAGCTACACAGTGTGAACAGTAAGTGGAGATATCGTGGCTCGGACAAAAAGAGAGAGGCCGGCACTGGGTGGCTGACAGGAGGGGAGATGGAGAAAGTTCACAGCTCCGTGACACGGGTCTTTCCTAGCCGGCAACTACACACTGTGATGAGGACAGATGCTGTCAGTGGATCCATAGTGCTGGAATTTCCTCGCAAAACCTCAGGAAGCCAACTGAGGCCACTGCAGATCCGCAACTACTGGAATTGAACCCAAAACACTGCAGAGTGAACATGCCACAAGTCCAGAGCTGGAGAGAGGGAGAGAGAGAGAGCGGGGTATCGTTGTAGGGAATGAGGGAAAGGTGTGAACTCTGGAAGTGGTGTGTGTCAAAGCTTGTTACAACCGAGGTGGTGTATTTCTGCGGGTGATTGCAGCAGACAAGTAAAGCTGTGAACTTGACTCCCCTTTCCTCAGTGTGTTGGAACATTCTAAATCACATGTTCAGTTATGACTTGGTCGTGGTGGTGGCTGAGGCTGGGGTGCACAGTACAACGAAGCCCACTTTCCAACAGAACCTCCAGTGCTGTTCCAAGCAGGAAGGAGCCAACCTTGATTTGTTTGGGCACTAAAAGTTAAGAGTTAGAGTGAAATTTGAAAACCTCAACAACAACTGCAACACTGACCATCATTGAAGCATACTTCATAGAATGAGTCTTAATCATTCAAATGAGAAGACATAAAGGTTAAATCATCTGATAATTATCTTCCCCAGACAAAAGTCTGGGCGAAGGGGTGTGTGTGTGTGTGTGTGTGTGTGTGTCTGTCCACAGCGAGTCTCCCATACATCAACCTAATATTTTTTGTGCACATTGATGACTGGATGCTTAAGGACCTCTCGTCATTGTAAACAGCGCCCCCATTATTTTCCATCATCAGCTGTGGCCAAAATAACCAATATTGCTGCTGTGTACCTGGTGTGGAAGTCCCAAATGCATTGGAAAACCAAAGTCATTATGTTTGGATTAATAATATGCAAGCTTGGTACATTTCATCCTCTACCCCAGGAACTGTGTCTGGATGCCTTCAAGTACATCACCACCACATTGAATAAACACATTTGTGCTGTGCTTTAATTGCAATAAACAGATCACAACGATGCCAAAGTAAGTACACCATGATGCAGATGAGTCAAAAGTCTGAGTTCAAGCTTTGTCAGGTCTGTCTGCAAGATGTCAAGCAAACAACTTTTAAAATGCTTGTTTTCTGAGCGGAGTTCGGACTGATCAGAGCTATGCTATGCAGGAAATTCTCAATGCCTGGCGGAGATCTGCACTCTACAGATGATGATAAATCACTGCAACACTCGACATTGGCAGCAAGTCAATGTCAAACTAAAGTGACCTTCATTACAGTGTAATACTGTGTGTCAATCCTTTGAGTACAAAAGTTACTGTTAAGCTACATGTTAGGTCATCCTGTGATCAAGTTCTGAATAGAAATCCAGACCTGCAGCTACAGCATGTCTAAAGAAAGTTGAGTCTACTCGAAAGGCATTCCGCATCTTCTGGAGCCCAAAGTGTGAGCCCAAAATCTCACCTCATTGCCCTGTCAGACAATCTGGCCTTGGCATGAGACCCAAGCAGCCCCGTTTTCATAGAGAGAGAGACAAATTGAGAGTGAAAAAGAAAGAAATGTGAGTGGATTGAGCCTCAGTAGCCCTTTGCTCATATGAGCTTGTCAGACTCAGTAACAAGAGGCAAAAGTTGTTCCAAGTCCGCTACTTAAAAGGGCTGTTTTACAGGAGACCCTGGCACGGTTAGTGAGGGTCAAGAAAAAAGACGTTTTTTGGGAAAGATGGTCAAAACTACTGGGAGAGAAAAAAGAAGTCTAATACCATATAATGGGTCCACACCATTGTCCTGTTGAAATGTCAAAAATGTAAGCTCTACTTGCCTTCTCATTCCAAGTCACTCTGGCTTCATCTGTGTTTGATTGAATTTCTGATGGTGGCAGGTGGCACCGTGTAGGGTCGCCTCGGCCACCAGTCTGAATGTGTGTGTGTGTGTGTGTGAAAGGGTGAATAAGTGCAGTCTGTAGTGTAAAAGCGCTTTGAGTGGTCACAAAGACTAGACAAGTGCTATATAAGTGCAGTCCATTTACCATGAACATGGGTGATTGTATAGATGAAACGCCAGATTAAACTGAAAATCAATCATTTTCCATTTTTTATTGCACTATTTGGTGTATTTGTCCTTCTTGCTTGGCACTTCCGCGAGGAGCACAGCCTGACCCTACCAAATTACAGTAATGTCGAGAGAAACTACAATTAACTTCTACTGAAAAACAATGTGGTAATTCGAACCCTTTTTTTCATTTGTCAAGTATTTTACTCATGTAGTACATAAAACAGGCTTCACAATGCGGTTATTTCACAGAGACTATTCATTAATTTAATTACCAGAAAACATGCCATTTTGTGATTAGGCTTGTATTTGGAAGATATACAGTAAAGAAAATATCAGTGTTCATGATGAGTGCGTATGATTGAGTGCATAAGAGAGTCTGCTTGAGTTTGTCTATGTCTGTGTGTGAAAGGTGTGTGTATCTGAGCCAGCATCATAGCTATGAGGACCTGAGAGCACTCAGTCTCAATCAGGCCTGTGTTGATTCTGCACTGCATTCTTCCACGAGGCTTATTTTTAGTTGACAGGGAACAAATCTGGAGTCTTTGCCTGTGATTCTGTGATTTTTGGGCCTGTTCCCTCTCAAAACATGAGTGGAAAAAGAAGGATGTGGGGCCAAATAGGCTGTTACACTTGTGCTTGTTTTAGCTCCCGAGTCTATAAAAAACTGACAGGGTTTGTAATTATGACTGTGCATGGAGAGGCTCCATGATAGGGCGCTAAACTCAGTAACTACATGCTGCTCCCACATCAAAACTGATGAGATACATTTTGGGACATTCACATCAGATCACACACACACAGCACCTGACCTGTGTGGGGTGTAACAATTTAATCTAGCAGCCATGCAAATTATACTTGCTGTGGTCATTAGAAGGATTAGCAAAGCAGTTGACTTGTGTAATGTCTATGGGCCTCTTATGTCCATGTAATGTCAACGTTTTCTTTTTTTTTTTACACAAAGCAGTAAGAGGAAAATAAGATATTGGACTATCCCATGCAGGGGTATTGGTCTTATTGTGTTGTCATTTCGGCTAGATCTTATCATCTTTCATGAGTGTAAACCTTAAACATGGCTAAATAATAGGCCTAAATATTTTTTTCTTTTTTTTCCCCTTAAAGTAAATTACTTTTTCATCAGAATTAATATTTCACAGCATGAAACATGGGTCTCCTTTTGTGTGTATGATCATAAATGTGGACTAAGCCACTCTTCATATTTTTTTCTTACCCAAGAACAAACTGTATGAAAGTATTAATGCCACAAAAGTTCCTAAAATGCTAATGAAATTCCTAAATTTCAGATCAAATCAAGCAATTTGTGCATGAAACCAAATTATTCTATCAGATATTACAGGCAGCAGAATGTTTTTTATGTTTTTGTGAGTGGAATAAAATTTTTATGTCAATTAATACCCATCCATTGTCCGTACTTGTGTCTCCAGACTATCGCAGGGCTGACACAGGGAGACAAACAACCATTCACACTCTCATTCACACCTATGGGCAATTTAGAGTCACAGATTAAAATTAAGATGCATGTTTTTTGACTGTGGGAGGAAGCAGGAGAACCTGGACATGTAAACACACAGAATAGCTCAAACCAGCGACCCTCTTGTAATACGTAAACACTTATATGCAAATACTGAAGTGTGTCCTGACCTGCTGGCCATGTTCCACTCCAGTGCCGGATTCTGGGAGCTCCTCTCACTCTCCACGGACACACCTCCCTTGGTTCCCTCCTTCTCTGGCTTGAGTTGCTCCCAATGAGCCGTTCCAATGTTGATGGACTGGAGGTCGACTTGATACTGCCGGTCCTCCACCTCTGAACCTGGGTCCCTAAGGATGCCAAGGTGCAATGCACGTCTAGAGGGACGAGAAGTAAAACGGTATTGAGTCACTTTACAAATCAAGTTGTGTGCTAATAATTATAGGAATCCCAAACTTAGATCTTTGAGTCTCAGGTGGACGACATGATGCAGGGGGTAGGGCATGTTGATGTAATGTATAAAACATGAATAGGTTTTATTTATTGTTGTGGGTCACATTGGGTCAGGCTGCACTTTATATAGCCAATTACATGAAGTACATGACTCCAGGAGTAGACCAGGTAGTCTGTTATTCTGAATCAGTAAAGATGTTCTGGCAGCCGGCCCTAACCACAACTGACATCTTTCTTCCCTTTGCCTACTCAGTGGTTTAGTAGCAAAAGTTTCTTGCTGGATGATTTATGACTAAATCAAAGTATCTGGTACAGCCAGGTCTCAGATAAATAACCCCACAGGTGAAATCATTTTCCTTTTATAAAGTTCAGAGTCATGCCAGCTTATCATTGGCAGTAAACATTGCTTAAAGCTCTGGCTGGACGGCACAGTAGTCTGGAGACTCTTACTGCCTCTCTCTTTCTATTTCTGTCTCCAGAAACACAGGACTTCTACAGTATACACAAACTGTGATATGGCAGAAGAGATGGAGAGATATGTCAGGAGTGGGCAGCGCTGTCTCTGTAGTTCAAGATTCAAAGTGAACCGCTACAGTCAAGTGAGCAAACACTGTCCCATCAGCGCCAAGAAAAAATGATGTCATCTATTTTGCCTTTGAGAGACAAGATCCTGACGAATTCACGAGGCAAAAGGAATAATCAAAATTCAACATCTGCATATGACATCAGGGCTTTCGGTTCGTTATGATATGTTTATTTGTGCTGGTGAATTCAAATGAGAGCTTAAATGGTATAAATAAGGGCTTAAAATGGCTACAGATGTAGCAGCAGCATGAGTAGTTTTATTTGTTTCGGCAACGTCAATGGCAATTTTCATATAGCGTTTCCCTCCCTTAGCCACACTGGAAAGGCCTCTACCAGAGCGTGATGTTATGACAATACGCACCAAGTACAAAAACAATGGCAATGGGAGATCAGAGGTGTATAACTGGATTTAGCTGGATTTGTTGACATACAAACAAGTGAAACAGATCCTTAATCAACATTTGGAACCACATTTATCAACAGAGTATAATATAAATCAAACCAAGAGCCCTGTAAGATTTGGGTGGGATGTGTCAGTCTAGATTCATTAGGGCTTTTGTAACAGTACCTCCATCACCCTCCCCAACCCCAAACTGTATTTTTCACATTAAACAAACCACAGTTACCTCATGTGCTTTCCAAATTATCTCTTAACTTCAGCTTATTTAGGAGACTCTCTTACTCATAATCAACATTACATGGGAGTCTGCAGCCAAGTTTCTGCGTTGCTGAGCTGCAGGGTCATCTCCAATGACATAAATAAATATGATAAACATTTGTCTTGGTCATGCAGCCAGTGGAAACCGGTGTGATTTAATATCAAAAGACATATTTCAGCCAATCGCAGGAAACGAGAGAGCTTCATTTCTGACAAATGAGGAGGGGAGGAATTTTGGAAGTTCCCCTTGGGGTGCAATAATAATTGAAGCCAGATTTTCTTGTTGTACATATGGGGGGAAAACACTGGTGGTTTGACATATTTGATTGGTCATGTGAAGACCACACTGCTTGGCCAAGAGGAATCAGAGAATGCCTTGGGAAAGCACGGCACTCACTCTGCCCACCATATACACGGTCGAACTAAAAACATACAGAGCGAGGCAGGTGGAACACACCCTTCTGCTGGCTCTCATATGCCATTATCAGACATCTGCCTGCCACTACCATGTGGAAAATATGGAGCGAAATGAAAATAACAAGTTATAAATGACATGCTTTCGCAGATGAGGAAGGCATGGAGAGAGGGAGGGGGGGAGAAAGAGAGAGAGAGAGAGAGAAATTTTTCTCAAACATAAGTACTTAGTTTTGCCCTTGTTCCTGAGCCAACCTTATTTTAATTGCAGGAAAAGACCACAGAAACATTATTTTTTACGACAAAATTCTGCTATTTATAAAAACGGATCAAAAGCTCTGCAGTAAGAACGCTCTGTTTCATGGCATTCATGGCTATTATTTTAAAAAACATTTCTCCCTCTTCTGACACAATTTAAACCCAATTTGAGTCCGAAAAGCCACTGGGCCGAATTCGCATCAGAGCTGAAATATGAGGGCTCCCATCCAACATTATTATGGCTCAAAGTCAAAATCTCCATCCAATTCAAACCCTCCAGTGGGAAACAGCAGACAAAATAGTGAAGGCATGGCAGTGTTATGTATCTAGAACGCAGGATTTGGAAAGAGCAGTTCACTGGTACTTCATCACTGAGAAAAATAATGATGTTCCAAATTCCTTTGAACAGAAGATATGCAGACAAATTTACAAACGGGCAATTAATTGCAAGTTATGTTCCTCTGTTTAGCATTCTTTGGGTCTATGCATGTGCTGGGCAGGGCATCAATCATGATTTGTGTTATTAAGAAGTTTGTGTGGGAGGACTGGGTGCTTAACATGGAGCAGATTTTGGAACGTGTGCTGAAGTGGTAATAGGATTCAAGGAGGAACCTTCTGGGCACATGCATAACATGCCAGTTAACACACACATTAGCTAATGCTCATGTATATACAGATAAACAGCAAATGAGCTCATGCAGACACACACTGCTGCTGCATGCCATGGAGGCTTTAGGTGCAACCAGCAAGGATTTAGTTTGCTGCTGCACACAACTTGCGAACAAATAGCATCCAGACTTGAAATACAGAACTTGCACGACAGGAGAGAATGAATTGCAAGAAAAACAAAGTGAAATACATTAACGTGGATACAGAGTCATACTGGACTGAGCCAATGGGTAAATAAGTAAAAGGGCTTGTTGAAAAAGAGCGAAAGTGGAATCGTGGGAGAGCCTGATTACCATGCTAAGGTTTTGAAGGCCAACCGTGGTTCAAGGTTGTAAAACAAACCACAGTGGGATCTGGTTGAGGCTCAGGGCCCGATGGTAGGAGTGTGGGAGCAGTGGGCTGTGTTAAAGGCTTGAGCTGAGGGAATCCTGTGGGCCAGGGTGTATCATGGCCCTTGGCTTTAAATGCCCTCCCACCTTCCTCTCTCAAGCTCCATCCATCCCTCCATCCCCATCCCCTGCCCCAGGCCAATGGGGCAGGAAGCAGCGGGGTAATACCAAGCGCCGCTGGCTTCTGGATCTCGTCACTCTGAAACCCGCAACCTGAACCCACAACCCCAGACCTGTTTTTCACTCCATTTCCCGAACAATCACTTGCAATACATGTCTGCTTACACGTTCAACAGAGGCAGGAGTGTATGTAAATGTGTGTGTGTGCGCCTTTAAGTGTGTGTTTAAGAGAGATGGGGCCCTCTGCTTCTGCTCTCCTGGTAGAACACACATACCAAGTAGAAATTTCATTGAGATCTCAGGCTTAATTCGGCCAAGTCAAGCTAAATTAGGTTTGTACACACACATGCTTTATTTCATAAATGTTGGCTGGTCTTTGTTTTGAGCAGACCCCAACTACTGTATATTTGAACTGAAAGAGCACATAATTGTCTTTTTATTTTGCATTAATGCAAAAGTAACATCCAAGGGGCAATGAGTTTTTGTGAGACCCGCATTAAAAATCACTTATGCACTTTTATCACTCATCCATTGATTCTAATAAAGAAAGTGTTTGATTGAGGTTTTGATATACTTTCTCTGTGGCTTCAAATGTTATTACCCAAACACCATTAGCACCCCGCAGCACTTCTATGGTATTTCTGATGTGTAGAGGCCAAAGCTGCACAGTGGCTTCTCAATCCGCCTTGCTTGACTCCCAGTGGCTTAAAGCTGAGTCCCACTGGGCCTGTATGTGTGCCGAGGGGGAATTCATAAGCATTATGATTCATGAAACTTGCAATTACTTAGCAAGTTAAGCACCCCTGCCTACGGTGGTCCGCTCTGAATTGCCAGAAATTCGGCAACTTCTGAGCTGTGGATTTATGACCCCAGTCAAGTCCAATTGCTGTTAATTTGCATCTACCAATTATAGTAATTAAGGCTCTGAATTAGAACGCTGAGCAGCCCTCGGAGTGAGAGGGGAAAATTATGTCGTGGAACATGGCGAGTCAGCAGGATATAAGACCCCAGTCACTCAGGGATTTTTATACTGCTTCGAAAATGATTTTTGATGATTATAGCTTTTTCAACAGGAGTCAAACACAGTCACAAAAACAACGAAATATCCAAGACAACAAAGCTCCAAATTTGTCGCACTTGGCAATAACAAGGTGCTCACTTGTGGGTGTTTTAGGCCAAGTACAACAATTACAACCTACAATCAGTTGTTTTTTTCTTACTAACACAATATGCAATAAACATGAATTTGTGCTTTCTCCCATTGTGTCTTGGCTTTACTGTAGCACACAGTTCCATGACAAAAATGTAATAATCTATTCGTTTTTAAGCCCAACACCATCCTCTGCTGCTCCCAACAGAAGCCTGTTATTCATTAGGCTGATGGCACTTTAAAGACAGTCATACTCAACCAATTATATCATATTTACACTTCTATATACAATACAGGCAGGGCTTAGCTCGGGCCCATATCACCCTCAAGACAATGGTACATGATAGTAAGGAGAAGAAGGCCCTCTGTTTACAATGCCGTGGTGCATATCAAAAGTCAGAGGTTGCACTTTGATTTCAACATGTCTTAATTACACGAGTCATTTATCGCCCATGCAGTTTACATGTCAGAGAGGTTATGTTGTTATAAACACAGTCGGTATTAGGAGTGTTGCTCTGAAGACACTGGCTAACATGTGCTCGCCATGATGGCCTGTTAAAGATGTCAGTCTGGCCGATGTAATTTATAGACTCATCATGCACTAATTCAAAATCTGCTTCTTGCATCAGAGCTCCATGTTGCAAAGGAGCAATGAGTGAAGACTGAACAGATATTTCATTTGGCTTTGGACGATGTGTATTTCGTGGAATTCACACATGCCAGTGACTATATAAATACCACTGCTAATCTTTCATCATTGTCCATGATTCATTGTACAGTAAAAACATACAGTTTGCTACAATCACATCATGGACACTTACTCATTTATTAACACATTATAATGAGAAAGTATTTTTAAAGCCGTAAAATATCATATATCCTTGGCTGAACATCTGTCAGAATGTTGATACGAGTCCAAACTTACATTTCAGTCTGAAGTACTCTGCAGTTTGTCCCTGCTAATAGCATTGCAAGGGCCTTTTACTGAAACGCACAGACGTCGTCCTCATCTCCACTGCTTCTGTTCTGCTACACACACACACACACTTTGCCTGGTCTGTTTAGCCTTAACTGTGCTCTTCTCTTGCTTCTGCTTCCATGTAGCTCTAAGCACGGAACATTCCTGGGTAACAGCGACAGTAATTCATCGGCCTTTTAGGGGCACTAACTTCTCACTGGATTCCTTCATACAGTAGGTACATCTGTACTAGATCTACTGGAAAAAGCACCTAGGATCCTCATTTGTGAATAAAGTTTCTGCTTTTGTGTGTAACCCTGTGCACACATCAATCCGTCTTAGATAGCGGCATCTACACTATTTGCATTAGTTGCTTCTGAGAAGTACTTGGAGTCACCCCGTGAGTCAACACAGTACAAAGCTACCATTTTTCCCATAACACTGAGCGGGCCAGTGCTTGTGAAATCACTTCCTCTGTTAGCAGCTACAGATTTGATATGCTTCCTCCCTGTTCTGAAAACAGACATAACGCTGCCTTCATAAAACATGTCAGGCAGAGTTTTAGCAGTGGGTCCCTGATGCAGAGGTGTGAAGGGAATGCCTCGCTGACTTCCTCAGACCTCAGATTGGAAACAGATTTGTGTCCCCACCAAGCAATTTCACAATGATGTAATCCCACTGCCATTTTAATTTGAGAGGCCTTATCTTTAATTAATCGCTAAACACATGCGTGGAATAGATTATTCATAACTGGCTGCAGTCGGGAACATGGCAGGGGTAGCCAAGGATCTGGCTTGCCCTCATATGCAGTCATTTTCATCAAGCTAAAGTAAAACAGACACATACCTCAATGCTACTTTTACACTAATTAAAGGAAAATAATCCTTTTGCTGGAGGAAGATTCCAGATCCAAAGTCTGTCCCTGGTCTCTGGCAAGGCGCTCGGCGTGTTCACCGGTCTGATTGACAAAGCCTGAAGTGAATCAAACCTCTTTTGAAACATAAAGGAGTCCGAATCACCCAGGACCAAAACCATTTATTCCAGCTGACGCAGTTTCAAGTAGATTGACGATAATTGATGATACAGCGAGAGCAATACTTGTACAGCTGCACCTCACATGTTGTATCAGATGTGCAGTCCAGATTGTCAGAAAAGACATGGAGCGGTTGTGCATATTCCTCTTATCAATCTAAAATCTAAGCACTGTTTAGTAGAAATACTTTGTAGTCTTGAAGGCCATAACTACAAACCACCGGGACAAACAGGAATAGAAACACACGCAAACACAAAAAAATCCATGGCAAAACTGGAAACACATTATGCATTAAAACATAATGCTCACACGTGCAGGCACATGCAATATACATTCACTCTATGATATAAGTCTGAAACCATGATGGTTACAGTCTTCAGAGCATTCCTCGTGATTTACTTCTGCACATAAATTGTTCGCTTCGTGCTCCGGCAAGGAGGGTGTTTTATGGAGCTGTAAAATTAGGCCCACTTTATGGATCCAACAGCATGAACCACTACTGTTTTTTCCACTTGATATTGATTAAGCGGTTCAGTATTGCCAAGCTGGTTCACATTAGTGTACACACAGGCGCGTTGTGCGTATTTTGAAGATGCTCATTTTTATCTGTGAAAATGAGTGTCTTTGGCAGAGCACTTTGAAGTTGATTACACACTGTTTACAGCAATTATTGAATTCTGACAAATGTTTAAAGCAACAAGATTACATATCAAGACCTTATCCTTCTTCGGATAAAGAATGAAAATTGTCCTAAACAAAGTCAGGGAAATGATGGCCATGTTTGATTAGGTTAACGTATGCTACAGGTTTAGCAGACAGGCTGAACAAACATGTAACCGGATAGCTAAAACAGTAGGTCCTTCTCGTTGACGTTTGCCTTGACCTTAAACAACATTTTGTTCTAATTCAAATTTCCTTCCAGCAAACAAAGGCAGAATGAAACAAAATACAACGGCTTGCTGCTGGAAGCTCCCACATAATGGAATTAAAAACTTATGTCTAAATCACAAGCTTTAAGGAGAGACAGGCCGGACTTTGAGAATATGAGAGCAGCTTAGAAGCCCCCGGTGCGGCCCAAGACTACAGGACTACAACCACTTTCTCATGAGATAGTGTCCAAATACTTTTATGTCAGCAAGGAAAAACAGCATAAAATAATTACAATAATGTGGGGCACACATGCTTCCTACATCAGCTAATTCTTCCTCCTCTGTAAATGACTGCAGAGCCGCTGTTTATAATTCTGAAGCGGATCTCGCATTCATCCAAACCACCAAGTGTATTTATACAAAGTGACGTTTCTATATGGGAGATTTCCCCCTTTTCCCCCTCTAACTGAGGAAATCACATGTGGGGAGTGAACTCTCCTGCTTACCTAATTCCACTGGTGGTGCTGTTGATTTTGGAGGAAGAGGGAGGGAAGAATGGAGAAAAGCGACAAAACAAGGATGGAAGATGGCCTCAAAAAAGAGTGTGGAAATATTATACAAGGGTTAGCTCATATTAAGAAGTCTGAATGGTTGTTAGCCATTGTATAAAACACATCTACAACAGGGATGATGTCTAATTTCTTCATGTTTGAGAAAAACAACCCCCAGACTGATAGACTGATACAGAGTAACCAACAGTTACAGTTATGTGGCTGAGATCTGCGACAAAAATGGTAAAAGTAATTTTCAACCTTCTATGGTTATATGATAAAGACTGAGGAGGGATGTCGCATAGCACTGCATTTTTTTTTGCATGGCAATGATTTATTTATACACGGATGTCAAGTATTGATATTTGATTATATAACATGTTGCTATTGCTAAACAAATGAAACTTTGGGATAAGAAAAATAAAATCAATTGCTTTTTCAGGTTCACTGGTGCTGAGCTAAGATGTTTTATTGTATTTGTACTATGTGGACTGTAATACAAACAGTTCAGATGATCTGGTGCATGCTACATTTGTCATTCACTGCAATAAAAGTGAGATGAACAGAGATAAAACTTTATCTTTACAGCTTAAAGAGATGTTGACATTTTTTTACTTTCGGGCCACAATGAGCTTTTGAAAAAGGTAATAAATTGTGATTTATCACAATATATGTTATCACAATACTCGCGTCACAAAATGTTTAAATGTTGAATCTTGCTATTATATCATGTCATGACTTAAGCATCACAATATCGTATCGGAGACATGTCAACACAAATCACTAACCAGAATGGCTTTGGCTGTTGTGTTTTCTGGCTCATATCTGTTGTATCAAACTGTTTGTGTCATCGCATCAGGCATAACGCTTAATTTGCCGCTAAATTTAAATAAATGAGGTGTGAGTTCTTACTTCCTTTGTGGAAAGAGTGTGAAAGAAGAGAGAGAAGTATGAGTAATAGGCAGAAATGTCACATGTTTGGTGTAATTAACACTCTCAACAGGTTGCTGAAATGGCTGCATCTCAGAGACCTGCAGGAGGTGAGAGTTAGTAAAGAGGCTGCATTCAATCAGCTTCATCTGGAGTCTGTCACACTGAACATGTGCAGTGACAGTGTTCTCTGAGAATCGGCCCGAGTCTGGTTGTTTCTGTGTTTGCTGACACTGCACCTTGTTCCAATAAGGAGGCAGAACCATGCGCTATGTGAGAACCACAAGAAGGAGATGGAAGGAAAGGAAGATGGAAGTTCTGAAAAGTGACTGAACAGAGCAAACTGCTGTGGGCGACACAGAGTGAGAAGAAACACCGACAAACAAAAAATAATGATGAAATTAAAAGAGGCATGTGCTTGTGGAAGAAAACCTCCATTAATTGTTCCATACATCATCTTTACATAATTACCTGTGCGATAATTTTCTACTCTTCATTTAGCATCCCTCCTCTCCTCACATTCTTTTTTCTCCCCTTTCCTTTCCTGCCAGGCCGTGTTTTGGTACAATGATTCCAGAACAGTGAGGAGGAAGTGGCCCCTGCGGGCCAGGCTCCTGACAAACCACAACTCTAAACAGGCATTGCTGTGAAAATATGGCATTCAAACAACACAATGCCAAAGCTTCTGACCACCATGCCGACATCCAAACAGCTGCAGGGTCTGAGAACATTTAATGGGAGAAAAAACTAAGAGAAAGAAACAGATAGAAAAAGGGGACTAAATAATAAAAGAAGTAGCGGGAGGGGAGTTAAAAATCAAAAACATGAACAGCACAGCTTCAGCAGTGTCTGCACTGAGAACAGACCAGAGTGGGCCTTGTTTTTATTAGATGAACTGAGAGATGAGAAAGACATGAAACTAACATGTCAGCCCGCTGTTCCTCTGTGGAATGACGTTCCTACCCCATAAAAGCATCCAGAAAAGAAGAATACGTTGTGAACCAAAAGGCTGCAGGGAGAGGTTGAGAACTTGAGGAAGGGGTGCTGTTGGAAGGAAGGACTGAAGGAAGGAAAGAAGGAAGGAAGGAAGAAAAGAGGGGAACGAGAGAACGTCTGTTTAGTGGAACAGCCAAGGTGTAAAAAATGAGAGGAGATAGCACATCAAACAGGGCTGTGCTCGGCCTCTTTCCTGTAGCCTTTGTGGCAGGAAATGCTCTACAACATCCTGTTAGCTGACCAGAGAGAAACTGACGAGAGGGAGCAACGAGGAGACAAAATAAAGTGGGAGGTGAAGAACAGAAGAGGTCAAATGTAGAAAATGTTCAGCAACATCCTGCAAATGAGATCAGGAGACAGACAGGGTGGATAAGGACATGGAGAGAAACAGGAGAAGGGGAAGAACAGAGGAAATTTTACAGAATAGGAGAGAGAGACCAGGACAGGGAAGATGTGAGAGTAAAGAGAAGGTAGGAAAACCTCTACTACATCCCGTGAGATGACTTGGCAATAATAGGCTGGGTGGAGGGGAACAGGAGAGATGGCTCGTAGGATACACAAAGACTGAATCATGCAGTGACAGGGGAGTAATACAAAGCAGGCATGAAGCTGAACTTGGCCTGTTAGGGTCGGGTGGAGAGGAGGAACAATTAATTAAGGGCAGAAAGCACATTGGAGAGAGCAGAACACAGTATTTGGAAGGGTTTGATGACAATGAACACTTTAAGAGGGAAAAATTCTCTCAGCATACATTTACTTCCATCACTATTCCTTTAAAGGGGAAATTCTGTATGTTTCACCCTGGACCTTATTTTCTTATGTTTCGTGTCTAACGGATGATGGGGATAACCACAGCAGAGAAACAAACTATAATGTCACTGTACGGGGCAACTGCACACCATCAATATACATCCACTGTAAGCGCTTGTTCTTGCCACTGACAGTTCAGATTGTTATTCTAGGCGTCTGACGACATTATGGAACAATGAAGTATTGTTCGGAAATCTCGGAAGATTGTTGTGACTAGTTTTTGGAAGACAATGGTGGAAACATGAGCAAATTGGAGAGTGCTGGTGTGAAAGCTTTGTTCGGATACAGAAATTGTTGCTTAATGTTACCAAAAAGATTTTCAATGAAAAACCACGGTTTGTGTTTGCGTATATCAGAGCTGCGCCAACAAAATTTCAATCAAGAGTACCTAGACATAGACCCAGTCTGAACTTTGGCTAGTGCTATGCTAACACTCCAGTCCATAGACTGCACCTTGCGGGTAATACGTTTTGCAGCGACTATTTTGACTGAGAGATCAGCTGCAGGGGTCACATTAACAGCTAAGGTCGTCTGTGTTGACCAGGGGTGTGTTCTAGTTTCCATAACACTGTCAGATACAAAAAATAACAACCTGAAATTCTACATATCAGCAGGTTAAATAATTCCAATGAATTATTGAAAAAACCTGCAGTGTGCTTGATGTGAATAAGTGTCTATACAAATACTGGCTGCAGAGTGTGTGATACCGTGTGCTTCTCTGTACAGATTCTGACATGTCAGG
This sequence comes from Serranus cabrilla, assembly GCA_903364295.1. NCBI lineage: Eukaryota > Metazoa > Chordata > Actinopteri > Perciformes > Serranidae > Serranus > Serranus cabrilla. The sequence continues at coordinate 131,793 of CAFUXE010000354.1, forward strand.
TTGTGATGTGTGTGCCTCTTGTCTCCCTGCACTGCCAGTCCAACATGTGTCTGTCAGCTGGATCTCTCTCTCAGCCTTCAAACCAGCCTTCTGCTCCCTAAAAAACTCTTCTGTGGCTTTAAAATGCTAATAACATCACTCTATTACCAGGCTACACATAATGTGAGGCCTTAAAAAAACTCCTTTTAAAGCTCTTCAAATGCCTTCTCACTTGTTAGAAGACGAGATGGAAAAACATCAAGAGGGGAACAATGATGCTTTAAACACTCCTCGTCATTACTGAGGAATGGGGGGAAGTTTTGCCAACATTTGGACATTTCACTTCAGCATAATTATATGGAGCAAAGCATATTTGCTCAAGTTAATAATTTTTTGCCCCGGTTACATGTGCGTAACTAGAGCCGTGCATGCGTGCGATGATAAAGTGACAGGGGCGGGGTGCTGATTGGAAGGCACTTTTGTGTGTGTGTGTGTCAGTGTGTGTGTTTGTGTGTGTGGGGTAAGTTATGGAGAGAAGAAAGGGGACCACCACAGTAGAGATGTCTACACGGTGGCTTCACATTTCCCTCTGCGGTTCTCTCAAACCTGCAGCTGAAGTAACATGACATCGACACACACATATACACACACGCACACGCACACACACACACTCATACTGCTCGCTACCTGCCAGCCTGCTAATCGTGATGCCATGGATAAAAGCTGTTGTGAGTTTAACAGAATACTTACTGTGTGGAGTCATATTCTCCATGCCAACCTTGGCCAAGTCAACTACTGTGTTGATCTGGACAGTCTATAAAGCACAAAACCTGCATCTATAACAACTCAATAGCCCTTTTAAGTGTGATACAAAGGGAAAGATCTGTGGCATTCTACATTTGGTTCAGTCACACAAATGTTCTAAATAGCACATAATTATTTTCAAAAATGCAGGCTGGGATCAACCCAGTGCGTGGTACTCAAACTACATAGACATTTTTATAGTTATAGATGCATCAAGTCATGCTACAGTTGCATTAAAATGTAAAAGAAGGGCAAGAAGTGACTGCCAAAACATAACAGATGATATTCAATCGCCACATACTGCATTTGCTAATTTAAGAGGAATATTTCTGTGTAAAGCAAGATGGTATAAAAGTGGTGGAACCTACAGATGTAGAGGGATTAATCCATCACTACTAGAGTCGATAATATCCTGTAAATTAAATACGCTATTTGAGCAGGACTGAGTAAAAACAACTGTTAAAGACCAGGAGGAGGAAGACAGTTCTGAGCCCACTTTAGTGCCAGCCTCTGGTTCTTTCAAGTCTGGTTGGGCCTCCTGGGGTTGTAATGTGCCTCTTATTACACAAGCATTAGGCAATTACGCCACTGGTTTCACATTGGCTTCCCGGAGCCACAGAAGAGCTTGTGGCTTCACACATGGACATTTGAAAGCATCTGCACATTCCTTCTTTCTTGAGGTTGGCTTCTTTTTTTTCTCTTTCATACTTTTACTCAATCTTCCAATTGCCTCCACTTTGCTCTGATGTTGTACTGACTAGCCTACTGATAACTGCCGCTTGGTAGGAGACTACTGTACACACACTCTCATAGATATACATGGGCACATGCCTACAGAAATACACACAGGACCTGCACACGGCAGAGGAAACTCAACATCTAAGTTGTTCTTTCTTTGTAAAAAATATTCCAACATAATACCATATTTAGAATCATGTATTGATGTAACTCTTAAGTTTGATTTTCCAAAGAACTAAACTGCTGACAACTGTAACAGCACTACATTGTAACTACAGTAAAAGTTTGACTGCTCTGAGAAACAAAGTTGCCAAAAACTCTTTCTCTTTGTCTCAGACCCTGTTGTGCATATCAACATGCTTCAAGTCCAGCTTTTTCCATGTAAATCCTACGAAGAGAATCTAGACAAAGTGGAGACACACTTAATATCAATACGCTATTCCTAAATTCCCCCGACAGTCCACCTGGCCTCAGCTACTGCTGTGTGACTGGCCCGTCAGAGTGTCCCTGTCAGTGCAATGACAGCTTCAAACCAACCACACAGGATGCCAGAACATCAACATGTCATGAGCAGGGAGAAAAGGAACTAAAACACAATAATGCACACGGCTGGGGTTTGACTACACACATGGACACATACACAAACATATGCACTTACAATTTCACGCACGCACACACAGGGTAACACCAGTAGAATGTGTGTATCGCATGCTGCAGAGAAGCACAGAGCTTCCTAGGTTGGTGGTTTGGGTGTATTCTTAGAACCCTTATATCCTGCTTCAGGATGAACCATTTACACACATACACACACACACATTAGCACGCCCACACGCATGCACAAACATGCACACACAGGCACAATCAATGAGCCCTGTGACCATGCAGTCAACCCCTGGATCAGGCCCTTTTATGAGTGCAGGACAGCTGAGGGGTGATCCCTCTCGCCTCTGTCAGCATGCATCGCGACCTGACTGACAGCAGTATGCCAAAACAGGAGAGCGGTTTCCGGGAAGCTCTGAATTAAGGTCTGTCACCTTGAGTGCCACCAAACAGGGAACGGAGAAGTCCAACACACAGACAGATGTTACAGGGGAAAAAAAGGAAAAAGAAAGGGCAGTTGTTGGGAATCCATACTGTGGGTGTTTCAGCTTTGCACTGAAAAGGACACATGAAAGGGAAAACTGCTCTGTGCACACTCAGGGTTAATGAGATCATTTGGTCTGCTTGCATGTAAGTATCGTACGTGGGCAGTTCTAGAGGAAGGCCATGTTGTTACCAAAAGCAAACGGGTTTATCTTCCAATGAGAATGAGAAATAGAAGTTATTTTTCACCCTGAAGGTGGTCCAAAGGAAAGGTAACAATAGTATATAGGGCCTATCCTCTTACAGTGTTAACTCATGGGTGGTTATCCATCCATTGCATTCAGAGACCCTATCTTACAACTCAAAATCTAATATATTTGGGAGGCTGAATGAAATGTAAATAAAAACAGAATGCACCAAATTAGAATTCAGAGTGCATATTTAGAAAAAACAGACGTTTATTAGTCCGAGCAACACACCATCTTTATACAGTTTTCCATTGAAGATCACTGAAGAAGGAAAAGGATATTATTGCATTCTGTTTCGGTTCAATTTTAGACAATATCCCATTTTTTTTGGAATCCGGGTGGCAAGTGCTACATGAGGTTGAAATATTTAAATTATTATGTTTCATCCTCTAAGTTCCATGATTATCAAGGGAAAATGTCACAGAAATCCATGCATTAGAATATCTTTTTGGACAAATTGGCCAGTCTTGCGACCTCATCGTGCCGCCACAGGAAGGACCATGATATTCTCAAAATTACGGGAATTTATCCTCTTTGGACAATAGAGTTCCATATCAAATTACATGGATATCCCAAAGTTATTAAGATATTTCAGGCTGGACTAAACTGTTGGACCAATGGACCCAAAGACAAACGGATCAACATGTCCAATCCCAATAGCCTCTCTGCTTTGTGCCAAAAAAAGAGAGGGAAAATAAGTTGTGGTTTACTTGTTTGATTCCCCTGTGGTGAGTCCTAATACCCCCTTCTCTCCCTCTTCTCCACTTTCTCTTCACATTACATCGGAATCATATGCATAAAATGGCCATAAAAATGTATAGCAGGGCCCGGGCCGGGGGTTTCTCCCTCCTAATCCCCCTAAACCTCTAACTGCAGGCTGAGGAATACAAGTGTTGTGGTGCAATCTTCTCACAGAGCAGAGGGCCTGAGAATAACATCACAGAGGCCACAGATATTTATGGAATGAACCACAGGCTGTACACAGAAGTCAGCAGACACCACAACACAGCACACAAGACGCTGTATACAGCTCCCTACTCATATACAGCACAAGACACTGCCGGCTAAACACAAAGTGTAGAGCTGCGGTCAAAAGCTCTCCAATGATGGATAAGTGGAATTAGAGGGACACAAAGAAAGATGATAAAGACACAATATGATATATAGGTAAACAGATACAGCTATAAATCACTGATTTTACTCAGTATCCATATGAACATGAACTATGAATTTGTTTGAGGGCCTCTAGTCGGACAGAAAGAGGGACGGCTGGTGGTCTGCCTGGACAGCGTGAAGTGCACCCTTAGAAAGACGGATAGCCTTATACAGAGTGGTTGACTTGATTGAACACAGCGGTCAGGTACTCTGGTTCACAGATCAAAGATCAAATCCACTAACATTCATCTGGTTTCCTCTGTTTTGCTCTTGCAACCAACACAAAGCAAGTCTTCCTCTCTTTCTTACGACTGCAGCATTTTCTCCCCTTTCAGGAAATCAGCTTGCATGTCATATGATATGTTTGCCGTACCATCTAGGAGGCTTAGAAATCTATCCATCAAACTGGTTCCCAGTGAAAAGAACGACAAATATGACTATATCAAAAGAAAAAAAAAAGGTGAAGGGGGAAATACTCCACCTCAAAGCCTCAGCAGTTTTCAGTGGCTGAGTCTAAACTTCGTGTTCACATTATGACACGTTGTTTCAAAATGAGCCCCACTGGCCCACTCCCAGTCTCATCTGTCGGCTCGGCGCAGGCCGTCCTTTCTGATTCAAAACATAAATTCCAGGGCAAACTTTAATAAAAGGGGGCGTGTGATTTACTCTGGGTAGCGGCTGTCCCCATTCTTAAAACAATTTGATGTTGCATTAATCCTGAACGTCATGGCAATGTGAAATATGTCCTCTGCGTTTACCAGCACCAGGTGTTTCATTTGCTGGACTGACAAAAAACAATGTTTATTCTGGCTGACCCTCCAATCCTTGCTTATTTTATCTTCTGCCTCTGTAGAAGAGAGAGAGGGAACCGGGGTGTACATCTTATGAGAGAGAGTAGAAAGATGGTAAAAAAAAAAAAGGGAGAGAAACAAATGGAGCTTAATGATTTACAGTTCAGCAAGAAAGGTCTAGCTCTAATCATCTCAATCGGATGTCTCTTTCCTCCGCCTCCCGGGCCTAAACTGAGCACAACAGGAATGAAGCCCAGGCCTCAGGAGCCCTCGGATCCATTCTTGTTGCTGAAATATTTTGCACTATTAGCTACTTTACCTCTGTTTGACTGCTGGGTGGGTCTGCCATAGGACTCCTCTGTTGACTGGCTTAAGTTCAACAAACTCTCATGGTTTGGTAGCATTTCCCCTCTCTCCACCCCAGAAAGCTTACAACTACTACTGAATTACGATAACTGGACATTTCACACAATATAACTACACTCTCTTCAAGACAATCGTGTAGTATCAAAAGTGATTGCTGTAATAACATATATTTAAGTTATTATACTCGCATGAACCAACTAAAAGATCAGAACAGCTAGTTATTCAAACAAGCGCCAGTGCAATTAAAGAGATTTACTAAGTTGGTTTGGTTTCGCCCACAGTGCCGTGTTAATGACATACTGGCATATTTTCACTAAAAGACAGAATTTAGAATAGCAGGAGTGTAGACTAGGCAATAAAGATCCACTGATTATATTTTAAAGCCTGAAAGTAGAGACCAAAATAGATAAAGAGAACTTTGATTCAAACGGCTCATGTCTGGCTGGGTAATCCCCCACATTTACTGTCCTAAAATGCTGCTTTGCATACACATAGCACTAAGTAGCAATGTACCACTTTAGGCTTCATAACATAACTCCTTTCAACACTATTATTACAAAACGTAACTTTGGTGCTTCAACAATTTGTCGCTCATCATTGAGGCGGCTCTACAGAGGCAGCTTAAAAAGATCACAGCAAAGTGTTGTTTTATTCTGGTGATACAGATATTATGATCGTTGCAATCATTGCCTCTGAATGGAGTTTGTCATTAAACCTGCTCAGCAGCCAGGGGAGTTTGAAAAGCAACTCCTAAATCAGTGTATATAAGTGTAGGTCCTGAGTGTCACTGTGTGTGGCCCGAGCAGCTTCTCTCCTCTGCTGCGGCAGCGAAGCAAAGCCGGCGCACTTTTTGCTGGTGTAAACAAACGGGGAAATGGGGCACTTGGCAGCCGACTAAAGTGAGTGATGAGGCAAGTGTGCACTGAAGCATCTAATGAATCATTTGCTGGGAACTCTGGGTTTTATGAGGAAAGGAAAGATGAGGAGGAAGACAAGAAAGAAGGGAGACCAGCTGAGAGCATAGGACAGCATTTCAAATGAAAAAGAAAAGTAAGTAAGAGAGCTGCAGCTGTCATACAGACGCCTGAGAGGATCGTTCAGTGTTTTGCCCCAGTGTGAGGACAAGAGATTAGAAAGCATAAAACTCACAGGGGCTCCTAATCCTGCTACTAGCACAGCAGCAGCAGCAGCAGCAGCATGTGGACCCCAGTGAGCGCTGGTGAATTTACTGAGGTGACTGCTGATGCTGTGACAGGTCTGCAACTTTAAACACAGCTGATGTGCTGAGGGCCTATAAGCTGCTTTATTCCACACCTTGCCCTCACTCCTACTGCCTCAAACTAAAAACAATACAAATATTAACTATGGTGTTCAAACCATGAAATATAACAGCAATGATAGAAAGACAAAATCAGATCCATAATGGTAAATTATAATGATATTATCATATATTATAATAAGTACATATATAAGTACAGCTGAGTGTTCGTAGTAAACAAGCCCACTTAGTTCAAATGAGTTCTTTTAAATCTGAAGAAGTTACTGTGATTAAGTTATATTTGTGAAAAGTCCTAATTATTGGTTGTATGTTATGAAAGCCATTTTAAAAAATCTGCATGCTGAGTGTAACGACCGCAAGTACCATATCAACTACAGAGTAGCAATTAACCACAATTGCTTACATGGTTAACCCCATATTAACTTGTAGGTTTTATAGTAAGCTATGAGTACATTAGTCTTTCAGGAAGAACTGAGTAGCCAAAATGTTATGTAAAATGTGTTATTTAATCAATGTCTAGTTAGGTAGTCAGTGTCTCTTTAAAGGTGCTGTACACAACATTCAGAATATTGATAGCAGTAAATAACTATTTGCTTTGTAAAGATATGTGCAGTAATGGCGTCTGGACCAGAGACTTTAGTAACCTCAGCTGCTGAGTTCTTAGTTGTGGCAGCCCGGCCAGCATGCATGTGAGTACGGAGGCTGTAAAACAGTTTCGCCAAAGGGCTTCAATAAGCGTCCGTATGTTATGAGATGGGAATGAGAAGGAGAACTATGTGGAAGGCATTCCCTGCTACAGCTCTGAACCACTTATACCCTCTAAATGTAGTGTACTGTGTATACAAAACCCTGTTATGTTAAAAGAATTAACAACTAAACCATATTTAACTCTGTAAATTAATATTGTGAAAAATCTGCACACATTTAAAAAGGGAAAAACAGAAATACAACTGCTTTCCCAAAGTTTTTGACCAGCCAATCACTTCCTGTTAAGCAGAATAGTAGTATACCTCCGGGGCCTTGTATCCATGTATCCATGTATCCATGTTACTAGAGGAGAAGGGTGCATATGATAACGTGCCAGGGAGTTTTATTGGTAACAGGCAGCGTCCTGGTTTCAGTGAGCTGTGTTTATCTGTGAAAGGGAGATCCCCATCACAACCACTTATTAGGACATATATGTGGGCTTAACCAGGCAGCCATTCAACAGCAATAAGGGGCTTGCTTACTGACCACAGTGTGCTGGGACTGGGACCAGTCTAACCAACACTCGAGTGACAGAGAATAAAAGCGAGACAGGAAGGAAATAACAAATACACATGGAGACAGAGAGGGAAAAACACAGAAAAGACACATGGTGGGTAAAAAGGACAGCAGAAGGTGAGAGGGAGTGTAAAATTCATGTATACATGGCTATTTAGACAACTATATATATATATATAT
>CAFUXE010000354.1:139752-186610 GCA_903364295.1 Serranus cabrilla
AGAGAGAAGAGGAGGAGATGGCAACATTTAGCATTAAAAAAGAAAAGTCATTATTATTATCACTGTTCATATTTCCATTATTATTACTGATACAACCACTGTCAATATTTCATTATATTTAGAATGTTAAGTCCTTAGAACAAATTGGGGTTTGTGATTTTGGGCTTTTTAAATGAACTATATTGATCTGAAGAAACGAAGCTGGAGATAAGGAAGGATAGAGAAAGACTCAGGAGAAAAGACGATCAGAAAGAAAAACAGTGCTGTATGAAAAAGTGAGGAAAAAAAAGGAAGAAAAAACGAGGAAAAAGAGAGAAAAGGTACAGCAATCCAAAATATATTGGGAAAATAGCGACAATGAGATGTTAGGCTATATAATGCCAAAGTAAAGAGACAGAGTGGGATATAAACTCCAGAACAAACATGGGAGGACAAGAAAGTAGGGAGAAAAAGAGGGAAATAAAAAAATGCTACAGTAAGAACAGAAATACTTTGGAAAGTGGACGAGAAAGACACAGCAGGAGGGAGTGAAATAGACAGCGTCATAATGATACAGCCACATTGTGTTGACTTGGCTCTGCATCACCACTGACACAGCAGCTGTGTCTGCCATTGCCATGGAAACGCAGGCATGTGCACAAATCAAAACAAAAAAACAAAAAACATATTTTGCGGCAGCAGGATGCTCCCTGAGTCTCTCTCTGACAGACCATGAGGTAACCAAGTGTGTGATGGAATCTAGAGCTGTGTCATCTAGGTGTGGGGATGTCGGGAAATGTGCAGGATATTTTAAGACAAAAACACACACACACACACACACACACACACACACACAATGTACACATGTAGAAACATGTGCAGACACAAAGATGCAAGTAGGGAAGGACAAACACACATGCAAGAGGTTAAGTTAAACCTTCATCATTTAAACTTTTCTTTGATAGTAATAATTCAACTGAGTTTTTTTTTTTATTCAGATAAGATAATATATAAGGATTCTGGAGATTTAGTTAAATGAAATCTAAAATATTTATTTATTGTTTAGTTATTTATATAAACATATAGATATGTTTTTCAAAATCTCACTACAAATTACCCAAAGCAACAAACAATACCTGAATTAATTTCTAAAAATCAGCAAAAGAGTTAAAAAGAAGTGTATTTTGTGTAATTTTAAAAGTTACTGAAGCTGATAAAAAAAACAGGATATTGGCAAACTTATGTAATGTTTTAACACTCACACCTAGACATTTGAACATGTGCCTATGCCCTTAAAAGGGGACGCTCAATCTCCACATGGTACTTGAAAGAGTGTACCCCGTTCACCCCGGCATACAAGAAGCTTTCAATTAAGTGTTCCATAAGTGAAAATATCTCATTGGAAAAAGGAGAAAAACAGAGGGAATGACAGACAATCGGAGTGGGGAGTAAAAGATCTGTGAGATTTTTACGGAGGGCGCAAACCACAAGAAAGTCAGGGCTGAACGCATGCTGGACATTCCCTGGGCCCGCGGCTCGTGTACTTGGAAAAATCCCGCTTTTTTTCAAGACAGGAAAATGATTTCAGCTGTGTAAATTGACAGCGGCCTTGTAGCTTAAGATGGAGAGGGAGAAAAGAGGGGAAGCCTGCAGCTCCGTGTCATAATTCCTTCTTAGTAAAAAAAGGCCGCTGGGGACCTACTCCTTCAGGGAGACAGAATTTAACATCACATGATCAAATGAAACCATGTTAATTGTTACCAAATGAACCTGCGGGTGGATATCAACCTAACTCTACAGCTTTACAGTCTAACAGGTTTATTTTACCTTCTTTGAGGAAATCTATCTGCTCTAAATGATAAATACGCACTGTACCCTGAAAATGTTGAGGCTGAAAGGGAAGCTGAGGAGCTTTGAAGTGTGTCAGGAACAGTGTTAGTTGAACAGTATCAAGACATGCTCCGTCAGGATGTTTACACATACTCGCTATTTTAGCCTTCACTCTCGTCTTCTCTCACAGGGTGGCATTACAGTAAATCCTGGTTTTAGACGTCGTGAGCCAATCATTTCATGTACAGTAGACAATAACAGCATGGCTGCTTAGATCAGTCATTCAATTATGACAACGGATGTAATTAGTGGTGGGCTTTAAACAGAATTGCAGCGAATGGCTACCGGCACTCACAGACATATTTCTTCCTATAGCCACAGTTGGTTATAGATTGTAAACACACATTGGTTTTGCATGATTACAGACTCTCACTTTGACTTTCTCTATACGACTTGGGGGAGCACACACAGCACAGAAATGAGCGGAGATAAAGCACATAACGGCTTGGTAATGGTATGTCAACAAGTCCCTGATCTCAGGGTTATCAATCATGTGACTCAGAAGTGTGATCATCCTAAATTGGAGGGCAGATGTGAACAGGGAAGGTGGTGAGGATAATGCATGGTTAGAAATGGAAGAATGAACACAGAGAGTGGTTTAACATAATTCCTGGGTTTCACTGCAGAGAGGGAAGTGGTGGCTCTTGGCTTCTGTGTGTAGAGGTTAAGGGGGTGAGTGCATGTGGGTGTGTTTGTACACATGGCCATGCCTGCTGATATTGTTTGTGACAGAGTCTGTATGTGTGCTTTTTCGCGTGCATAGGTGCAGCATGTGGTCGTGTCCATTGCACATTTGGGTGTGAATGCATGACTGAGTGTATTGTGTTTTTGAGTGGCTGACTGTGTGCGTGTGGAGGGTTACATGGTAGCGTGTGTGAGTTCAGGCCAGGGTGGAGCGCCGTGCGAGGCAATCTATGTCTATGAGCAGATGTGGGCACCACAGCCACAGAGCCACCGATCCTCTAACTACCGCAGGCAGAACATTACTGGCCAGTATGGGGTGAAATTGCATGGCTGGTCTAACTGTTTTTTGGGGCGAAAGTCTGAGAAAAACTCTGGATTATTTTCCATGCCCACAAGATCATCATTTATCATCTGACATGATAACAACATGGCCAGCATGTCAACAAAATAAATCTAGGTGCAGTTTCCATGGAAACAGAGTAGTTACTACAAATTAGCTGTACTAACTTGTACCAAAACAAAGAGCAAACATTTCAGCCCACCACACTGTGTAGAACTAGATGGGATAAAAAAAAATACCCCCAAAAGTCCCTGAAAAACAGTAGCTATGGTTACTGATCAATACATTCTTTGCTCCAGCACATCAAACGAGTAATTAGAGACTGTGTGGGAGATAGTTTGGGTGCTCCAACTCTGGAAGAAATTTGGACAGTGTTGGACAGAGTGTGGAATTCTTCTCCTTATTGCCTTGATGGTTACAGATTGTCAGGCATGCCCAAAGGCCTGGACCCCCTCTGCCTGCCTGCTCCATGTAATCTCCCTGCATATGACACCAACACCAACTGAAGGCCGCAATGAAGCCCAAAGTCACCTCCCCTCTCCTTTTGTTGTCCACCTTCTTTTTCCCCCCTTCTCTCCACTTCACGTCTTGTGTCAGCTCACATCTCACTTGCAGCTGCACAAAGCATTTGGCACCACTTTTATCTCCCTCATTACATGTGTTTGCCAGCTCCATATCTGCCCATTCACACAACTGCTCCCTCACACACACACACAAGCTGTGGGGCTGCGGTTTTGAGGCAGCTATGACACAATCCAGATTCTTTGAGCTGCTTATAGCAGGGAAATGTGTTTTGTGCAGAGCTATTTCCCTCAGAAGTCCAGGTTTTCCCTGCCTAGCTGCTTTGATCCACATGGCACGGGGGGCTTGTGTCAACAGTCTTGTGTTTCAGCTGGAGGGCCCGGCAGACCCCCAAGGTGTCACTCACTGCTCTCTGTCATTGCTGGGGCAGTTTATCCACTATGTGGCGCTGTCACTCGCTGTACCCTATGAACCTCCCAGGAGACAGCAAACATCATGAGGACACAAGAGTGTACCCATGTACAGCCCGAGACACACTCACACCAAAAACATGACAGGTTTTATAGAGTGCAACTCACACATCTGAATGACACCTGCAATGAACTGTGGTCTATTAGTGGTCTATTATTCTGTGGACTTTCAGTGGCGTATATTTTCAAGAATAATAATAATAATCTCAGTAAAACAGAGACATTATCTTGAAGTGGGGAAACTGAGAACAAACACAAGGTATGTGCAAACAGAAGAGAAGGGGAAACAGCAACGATATAAATAAAGACTGTCTTTTTAAAATCAACACACTGTTATTAGGTTATTAGGAATTGGAGAGTGATTTCTGCAACTTCTCACCCAAAACAGAGCATGTTGGACTTAAATATCGCATATCAGCAGAGAGCTTGTTGTGAGAAGAGAGACTTTGTCTTACTGGTAGATGTCTTTTCGTAGCACAGTGCGGGTCAGGGGGTTATCAGCCTGAGGAGCCATGCTGAGGGAACCCAGCTTTAAGACCAGGGTGTCCTCCTTTTTCACCTGGGGATCTAGTGGGACACACACAGGAACAAAATGAATAAGGAGGCACATAGAGTTATACAGTCCACGTGTACTGAACCCCACCATCCTGACAGTCCTTGAACATATCATAGGATCCAAAAGTTTTTGTTAGAAACAAAGCTAAAAATGCTGATATTTCTGTCAAAACCACATGCAGTGAAATACAAGGGCACAGTGCCTAAAATGTAAAAAAAAAAGCAAAAAATGCCCTGAAATGTCTTGTTGGGGTTCAGAAGGTAAAACAGTCAATACATTCATCCTACATGGCCAATTTAAAAATTGCTTACACAAATGTGAATACACACAATGTACATATATATACACACACACTAATGCATATACCGTGGGATATGAAGACAGTACACACACACACACAAACCACTGCTTTACAGAGCTTTCCCACTATTAGTCATTACTACCAGCAGACAAAACAAGTCTCCATCTACAATGTATGACATTCTGACAATGATTTTATATTCTGTAGGAGTGTATATAACTGTGGTTGGTTCCTCAGAACCTCAGCTATTTCTCTTAGCAAACGTCTAATGTGGCGGCTCTGCTATGTCTGGTCGGACGTGACAGGGACTTTCATACAGGCACCGCAGAAACTAAAACACAGCCAATGACATAAAACTGTCCCACTGTTGTTTTCCACATGACGACACAAGAGCATGTGACGAGCACTTTTCTAACCTGATGCGGTGTGTTTGTCTTGTGCCCCGGGGCAGAAGACCCTGATCACGCTGGTGTTGATGTACATGAGGGGCAAACATCGAGAGGTCAGCGTGTGGCTCCTCATCGGCTGGCCTGCTGACTTCCCTCGCTCCCTGTAGCGTCTTGGTACCGTAGCCTGAGAGTCAAGAATACATATAGTAAATTCATTAGATCTTTCACCAGTTTTGTTGTTTAAATGGCTAAAAGGAAGTACCTTATTGTACACATTTTTATTGATCTTCGAGGCTTTTTACTGGTGCAATATTTACTTCCTCTTATATTGTCATATAATTTTTAAATAACTGTATACCACTAGTTTGTTGTAGAGTCCACATATGGCACGAGCATTGAGATACCACACAGTTAAATGAGCTGACAGACCTGGAACACCCCGGCTACAGTAGCCAGTAAGGGACAGGACAGCACCACATCAAAGGGCTGAGCTGTCAGCAGGATCTCTCTCAGGTACTGAGGTGAGCTGTCTGCCAGAGGATCGGTGGTCAGCCGCTGACTTGCAGTGGTAGCACCGCTGCGTGTTGGCCGCTCAGGCCGGGTGGTGAGCTTGTGACGGACATTTTTGGTGACAGCTTGGGTGTAGGTGATCGACAGGAAGCCGTGCTGCTGGTGAGAGCCCTCCAGGACCTTGGCTGCCGTCTGGCCAGTGGTCAGACAAGACAAATCACACTGATGATGCGTATCATTACATAGAGCAACAGCAAACAAAAACTGTCTGATTTCTTGGATGAGGGTTAAGCCAGGCTTTTAGATTTTTTTTTACACAAAAAGTCTCCTATTAAAAGACTTAGACACAATCTTTTTCAAGAAACTGGGCAATATAGCTTTTAACATGACTTTGTTAAAAGAAAAATAAAAGACTTACCCTCAGCCAAAAAAACAGTCCTTTATACAACTCTAGTAAAAAAGCCAAGCTAAAGCTACTAGCTACTAGTTCTAGAGCACAATTATCCATATACTGTGCAGAAATTTAGATTGGATCGTCAAATCAGCAAACCATCAGGGAAGCATTCATTCTTATAAAATCAATTAATGACTGCAGCTGAATTCTGAGGCTGTTTTTCTGATTTATCAGAAAAGCCAGAATCAGAAACTTTGCAAAGCAAATACAGGGAAAAATCACTTGAATACTCATTATTTAAAATAAAATTATCTCCAACTGTTGCATGATTAAAAGATTTTAGGGTAAAGTCTGTTAAAACATCCAGTAACAGTGGACCTAATAGCTCTTATTAAAACATTTTATGAATAGAAAATGCCTAGAAGCATAAAACCTGTCCCCTTTTGACAGACACTCTAAAACAAACTGTGAGAAAATACGTTAAATAAAGAAAAAAAGGTTTAGAGTACATTCCTCAGAGTTTGAGTGTGTTTTATGACTGCCCATAGAGGTATTTTTTTTTAAAGCATTAAGCAATTGATTTTATTTATTTGTGATTGGTCCAAATTAAAGCCCTGTCGTCTGGAGCCTCGCTGAGGAGAGCACAGAGTTCTATTAGGCCACTGTTAATGGAGATTTATCAGAGTCACCTAAAGGGGAGGGAGATGAGCTGGATTCTTACAGGAGGGAAAAAGCCAGAGAAGTGGCTGAAAGACTCTTGCTTGCTGACGGGTCGAACCAACACAGTGCGTCTGTTCAGCTTGTCAGTGCAAGAGAGGACCACTCCTCCACAGCTGCCCGAGCTCCGAACACCCTCCTCCGTACTGGAGGTGAGGAGAGGAAAGGAAGAGAGAGAGATAAGGAAGACGCAGAGAAGGACAGAGAAGGCAAGAAATCACAGGGAGGGGGAAAGAAGATAATTGTGTATGTTCAGAAAAAAGACAGACAGGGAAGAAAAGACAGAAATGCATGAAACCTCCAGATAATTTTGAAAAAAAATTACAAAAAAATGATTAAAACCAAAAGAAGTTGCACAAGATTGAACCAACTGAACTATGGCCTTATACTACCCAGTATAAGACCATAACCAGAATAAGATTTTATCAACAAGAGAATGGAGGCCCACTTCCTAGTCACCTCCCACACACACAGAAGAATAGTTGTCACCAGATTTCATTGACTTGATTATTCATCCAATCAGAGCCACTGGAGAGACAGGGGAATGTTATTCTGTCAATTTAATTCATTTGAAATTGTGTTCTTATTTGTATTATTTCATAAAAGCGGTGTATCAAATTGTTACATTTTTGGGCAACCTGTGCTATAGCCCACGACTATGTTTTTCCTGTCTGTCCAGCAGAGATGAGCGACGTTGATTAGGAGCAGCAGAATGGCAGAGGCACAGCATATAGAGGCCTAAGGCTGCTATGTCTGGTTTGGGACAGGCAGGAGCCTCACCACAGCCGTCTCCTTGCACTGCAGAATGACTCCTTCATATTGACCAGATTGCAAGCCCTGCCCAGGCCTGGAGAGACACACAAGGCCATGTTTAACTGGGGCATCTGGGATCATTAATACTGTTGTGACAGGGACTGATGATATCTCTTTAACAGCAAAAAAATGAAAATGGCATTTAGTATTGCAAGTAAACCACAGGCTGATATTAACATTTTGATCAAAGTTTCAGCAGTCAAGGAATACATTGAGACTTCAATGCAGGTAAATTATGTTGGGAAAATTACCATCACTAATTCATTTTAGACAGGGCTTTGAGTAACTAACCCCCTGAGCCCCATAACCCACTGTTTTTTTTTTTCTTTTTACTCGGTTGATACCAACAGTCACATGACAAGAGCTGCAGAACTGCAATTTGTAAGCAGGCTATAAAAATATAAATAGTTCAATATGTTTTTTCTTCCACTACTGACACTGGGTACTAAAAAAAGTTGTAAAAACAGATGCTGTTGTTTTTCAAATAAAAAAACATCTAATATTATCATTTTTTAAATGATTTCTGGCATTTTAACTGTAATTCTGGGCATCAGACAGATGTTTCAGATGTTTCAAGGCCTGCAACTAACTTGGGGAGCTTATATGAACATAAATAATGTGATGCCTAATATTATTCATTTCCATTTTTTGTTGTGGCCAACCGTTAGGAGTAGAGAGTACCTGTAAGGCAGACATTAAAAGAAGTTAACATAAAAGACAGACACAACAATTATCTATTTGCAGCACAAAATAAACATTAAATCCACAGATTATACATACGCAGCCTTGTTAGTTACTCCAGAATGCCAAATCATGCACAACACATGTATGGCAAAATGTTTCACACAGTAGAAATGTTTCAACACCATCTGCATCATATCTTTTACGCCACCCTCAGCTCGCCGATCTCCCTCTTCATTACTGGGAGTTCATTGAGAGATGAATAAACCCACTGGTGAGTGTGTATGTGTGTGTTTTCGCATGTATGTCAGTTCTTTCTGTGAAGATCTCTTTGTAATCTCCCTCTCAGCTGTGAGACTGACTAATACATATGGACCCCCCACCGCTTTTCATTTCTCCCATCATCCCTCTCTTTTCTCTCCTCCTCTGCTCCCATCCAGTCATCCTTCACTCCAAGCCATTTGCGTAACAGCTGGAAGACATCAGCTCTAATTTGTGTGAGCTGCTCCTTGGAGCGAATGAGGGTGAACTGTCACCGGCCGTCCTCTCTTGGGGGGCGTCTCTGCATTTCGGAACAATTCAAGGAGCACGGTTACTAGTGGAGACCTGGCTAAAATAACGAGAAGAAGCTTCCCAATTTCTAAATGTCCCACTGGACTGGAGATGCCCCCCTGTACAGTTTCATAGCCCATCACCTTCTTGCTTCTATGTTTCCCTGTAATTCACCTCTGCTGTCTGATTAGTGAGCCCCACACCTACAGGGGTCAACACCCACCTATTTCTTATTGCTTAGGGACTCCTTTTCTTTCATTTCCCTTCCCTCCTCCACCCTTTTCTTGTCATCCTCCTATTTTGATACAATCAAGGAATCAATTATATATTCACCTCGCATATTTGCCTGCCCTATCTAACTTTCCATTCATTTTCCAGCGGTGAGATAGCTAACGCCAGATGAGACATTTTCTCTGTCAAGCTTGATTTAATCTGACCCACTACACACAAATAACCTGGGCTGGGTGATGAAATACCTAACAATTATCTGCTCAGAATGATTA
This sequence comes from Serranus cabrilla, assembly GCA_903364295.1. Taxonomy (NCBI): domain Eukaryota; kingdom Metazoa; phylum Chordata; class Actinopteri; order Perciformes; family Serranidae; genus Serranus; species Serranus cabrilla. Next base: position 149,054 of record CAFUXE010000354.1, read on the forward strand.
ATATGGACTCCAACCCCTGTGGGCTCTCTTGTATATGTGGATGATACAGATTAGAGTGGGCCAGGAGCCCAGAGGTCCTCCACTGTGTCCTAAACAGCCATGACTATAACCTGGCTTGGATGATGGAGTGCTTCTGGCTGCCAGAACTTTGGTCGGTTAAAAGTGTGTTGAGACCATGTTGTTAAAAGCACATTAAACTGAAATAACCTAGAAATAAGAAAATTGACCTATTATCTACTTAGGAAGGCATAGAGGTCTACTAAAGAGATTAAGGTTGGCTCCGTCTCAGAAGCAATTGGACACACACCTGTGGATACACAGCAGTATGATATAATGACCCACGACACCTTTACGCTCTAAAACTGTCTAAGCACTGACATTGTCCTGGCTTATGTTGATACTCCATGCTGTATGTAACACATGTGGCCTGTAAATCAACTGGCTACAGCGAAGCAGAGAGGGCTGCAAGACAGTCCGGTTCAAAGTAGAGCTGGGCGATAAAATTTTCTTTTTGATAGAAATGTTTAATCAAAGTTCAATACAATTAAACCACTTTATCACCAGGTGAGGGGGACACTAACACACCTTGAATGCTAGAACCTGCCATAAGTAGAAGAAGAAAATGAAGAGTCCATCTTATCACCGCCAGACAGGCTTGTTGTTAGAGTGGAATAAGTAAAATGCCGGAAATGGGAAGAACACCTGGATAATGGGATGACCTGTCATGACCCTTCATCAACCAACTGTGTGTAAATCACATCAACATGTGGAGCGATAACAGTGACGCAGAGATGTTTGCTTATTACCGGATTTTAAGAACCAGCAACACCGGAAAGAGCAACCACAGCTTGGACTTCCTGGTGGTTCTTTCTGCCGGCAGCACCAGAGAGAGAGCCGAGCTACAGACACCAAAACAAGCACTCGTTTCTGGGTCAGTCAGTCATAAACTACACTACAGGCTTTCGAGAGGCAGGAAGTAATAAAAAAAGAGAGGACTAAACTGTCATAATCCCTATTTGTGGATTTGTAACATAACTGGGCGGAGGTCTAACATTAAAGTTAGTGACAGCAGGGGAGGAACACGTCAGGACGTTACTTATGGCCGCTGTGTGTCCGTGCAGTGTGAGTGAAGGCTGCTTGTGTGTGTGAATTTCAACAAGAGGTCAATAAACTCTAATATTCTTCCATAATTATATATCCATAATAAAAACCCACATTATCATGTATGTGTTGATTATATTTTGTAATATAATCTGAATCTTTAAAGTAACTAAAGGTATCAAATGCATGTAACAGAAAAAAGGTACTTTCATAGCCTACAATGTTCAAGTAAATGTAGGCTGCTGCCAAAGTACCGTACATTAGTATTGTAAGTATTTATTGATTAATAATTGTTTTCATGAATTACATGGCTCTTATGTTTGATTAATGCTTACTGAGGTGACGTTCCTTTAATAAGGTTTTAGGATATGTTTTTACATTTTAGCAACAATTTGCTCTTCTCTTGAAAATACAAAAAATTAATAATTAAAAATTAGCAACTGAATCCAATTAACCATCCGGTTTGCTCAAATTTCACTCAGGAGCAAATATTTGTCTTTAACTTGACAGAAATAATGATTTGACATTTATCATGATTATTATCAATATCAACTGACTCTTCATTTTTAACTTGTTTTGGCCATATCGCCCAGCCACACTTCAAAGGCAATAGCCCCAACAGCTTCACTCCCTCTCTGACCTGTACTCACATGCCTTGTACATGGCTAAGGTGATTTTAAAATCTGGCAAATCAGAATCAATATCTATTATCATTTCGGTGGTGAGAGCATTGATTGCTAATGATGGGGTTCAATATGGGCGCAGAGCCCAGGAAGGTCCATCTCCCTTTCACTGCCTGGCTCAATCAGAGGAGGAGGCACTTATAGGAACATATCTATTCAGGCACGTAGGCACACAGACCTGACAACACACACAAACACACCACCATTTGCTGGATTCAACATGCTGGAGTTATAGATCGCTGTTTCATTATCTCCTCAGACAGAGACAGAGGGAATTGCCTCCTGCTAAGTGGTCTCTTCCCAACAGAACAAGACCTCAGGCACGTACACGGAGCGCAGTCTGAGCTGCTGACTCCATCACAGAGGTATGTGATCAAGGCAGGGAGGAAGAAATACAGGAAAATAAGGATTTAGCTGTAGATATTGAAATGAGCCCTTTAATTAAATGACCCTTTAATTGATGTGAAAAACCAATAGGGGTTGGAAAAAGCATACACACGTTCTTAGTAACAGCTTCAGTTTCACCATGCTGCAGCACGTGTTTTTATAATTTCAGAGCCCAGAGCTAAATTACCCCATTTTGACTGGAACTTGACATGGGGAAAGATTACCATAAGGATGCAGTGGAACATCGCCCGGTGGTTTTCCTCCCCAGCAACGTGTTAATGTTCCTGTGAATCGATTCAGACACCGCAAGCTCAGAGAAAATGACTGACGTACGGACTGAGTTCTCCCCTGCGCTGTGAGTCAGAGTTGGGCGAGACCATTGCCTGTTCAATGCGTCAGTCGAGTCTGTCTGTCCATCTTAGTCTATGGTAACCACTGCAACTGCTGTCTAGACAGGCACGGAGGCTGAGGTGATAAGCTGAAAGATCAGCCATAGGAACAGAAGTGTGGACAGACAAAGTGTTTGTGGTACTGGTGCTGAAGTGAAGTGTGTCCTTTAAATGGAGGGTCTCAGTTTTATCACTGCCTCTGCCCCATCATTTAGACATGGTGTCGTCATCAAAGAAATTCCTGCTTACCGTCTTGATGAGTACGTGTTTACATTTATGAGATGTACTCTACCTGCATCTGTGGTGGTCGATGTTGAAGCTGCCAACTTTACATTTGATCTTTGTATAAACATCCTGAACATCCACAGAGGCACTCAGGTCTTCTAGTTCACTGATGACACAGATCTCTGTCAGAAACACACAAAAAAGAAAATATGTTTTAACAACTCATGATCATAAAGTGAATCACTGTGGAAAGACATTCATCAGAAAACTTAATTGTGTATCAGTTTTTAGAATGTAAAACTACTAAGGCTGGGAGTTCCTCCCTCTGTTTCTGTTTAAGCGTGCTGTACGGCCATCATTGTACTTGGCAGGAGGAAGGTTCATCTGTGTGTGTGAATTTCATTTCTGTGGGCAAGGACCTGCCCTGTAGCTAACCCTGTCCAGGTCCTGCCTTTGGTCCTGATCCAGCTGCTGTGGTCAGTTCCTGCACAGTGGACAAACAGTATGTTTAAACTGGACCAATGTTAGGCTGATTAAGGTTAGAGCCTGTGCAGACACACACACACTCACACTCACACTCACACTCACACTCACACTCACACTCACACAAGCAATGTGCAAATACACACTGGCTGCCAAAGGAAGTCATAGTGAAATATGTGGTTAAGAAGGCTAATCATGAATAAGATCTCCCTCAGCCTGTCATAACGAGGAGCTTGTGTGTCTTGATATGAGTGTGCAAAACACTGAATGTTAATGTGGAGCCTTCTGTGTGTGTATTAATGAAAATGTACGTGCGTGCCACAGTGCACCTTGTGTGCAAACAAACCCACCCACTTGAGGCAAAGTGAGTAAGCTTCATAGAAGGACTGATTAACTTTGTATTGAACCGAGCCTCTGAGCTTAACTGTCGGCTCTCTCTCATTGTTTCCAGGGAGAAAGTCCCACAATCACAGACTAGCTTGGGAAAATGGACTTCATGCATGTGAAACTATGGTTGTTGTTGTACTGTTGCCTTGTGGTGATTCTGAGAAACACCGAGGTTCCTAATGGCTTACTGAAATTGAAACACAAGGCATGTCAGCTTTATTGTGGACACTGTGTGGAAAGAACTCTCCCAAGTTGTGAGATACTCAGAAACTCACAGTCTCCGAACACGATGATATTGATGTATGAGTTTTCTAAACCCACCCTGTAAGAGTACTGGAAACCCTTAGTCCCTTGGTCTTAAATGGTTCATCTTAAAAGAAGGAAAAGGCACTGATTTGTGCCTTTAGCGGAGCCTCTGGAGACTCATGCTTGAATTTCTACCTCTAATCTTCCAACACATAATAGCATAACATTATACCCCAGAACCAATACGTCTGGAATGACTGTTTTTCCATTTCTCTAGAGAGACAAGAATCTTATTTCCTTCGCAGTTGAAAAACATATTACATCATAGCAGATTGTCTGCAGTCAAATCTGTGGCTTACTTATCTCCAAGAATGTACTTGAGATATTAGACATCCAATATATTGCATGCACACAAATCTTGTTTTCAATAACATGCTTAATGTGTTGCACACATAAAATCCAGTGGTAAATTCAGCTTGCAAGTCAGATGGCACATATTAAGCCCAAATCCATAGTAATGCCTATTTAGGATGTCTCTAAGTCAAACCATCTCTGTGAGGTCCTCCAAAACATTCCGTTTCCACTATTAAAGACCTTAAGCTGGGCGATCTGCTTGGCAGATGCTAAATATTACAGACACCAATTAAAGGTAAATCTAGCCTTTCATCGCCCCAGTAAATCTAAAGGGAACAGGAGGCGGTTCGCTTGGGATTCATCATCCATTTATTTATTTGTCTTTTCCCCCCATCCCTTCTTCTCTCCAGCTGCTTTTTCCTTCCGAGTGCTCAACATTTGAATGAGTAGAGAGGCGGGGGTCGCTCACTTTAAGTGATACAGGAAGAACTCTGAACAGTTTCCTGCACTCATCCGTACTGAAAACTGTGCAATAGAAAGTGATCCTGCTTTACATATATGAGATTTTTGTTTATGGTCGATAATACATAAAGATAAACATATTAACCATTAACTGGTTTGCCTAGAAGCCTGCATGTAAGTAGTGTATTGGCATTATAAAGCACTTATTCAATTATTTTATTCTGCAGGACCATATACAACAACTACTACGCCATTTACTATGTTTGCTCTCCATAAACTCATCATTTCTGGTTATTGATAGTAAGTAAGGTAAGATAGTAATTGCTGTACATGAATTATGATCTTAATATGCTTTGCAGGCCTTTAAAAGTAGTATTACCACAAGAAATGCAATTCTCCTGTTTCCTGTATAACAAAACAAAAAACTAAAAGCATGAATAGTGTCCATACAGCTCTAAATGAAGCTCTTCTTACTAATTAACTATTAGTTTTACACATTCTAGGATCCTCCTCTTCACGCTCAGTAAATCCATTAAGGCACACAAGTACTGCAATTAAAACACCCTATTCTTAAGTGATGAGTTACACCTTGAAAAAAAATGTAGGTCTACTGAAATGCATAGGATCTGTTCCCATTCAGTGGTAGAAGAACAATGTCAGCACAAGTAGAAATACCTTCTTTATTAAAGGACTTCAGAGGCTTTCAAACTAACTACTAGGGAATTAGTTATGAGCAAGACCACACTTTAAAATGGGGAATATATTGGGAGCTAAAAAGACTTAATTCATACTTATTCAGACACTAATAACACTTGTAGCTTTGCAGTTTGTCACAAAATAATACAGCATGTTAATATGTTAATTAATTGTTATAAAGGGACAATGACTATTCTTGTGGTACTAACACCTTATAATGCACATTCTGAGCAAAGCATATTAAGATGGTAATTCATGTAAAGCAACTTACTATCAAGCAATTGGGAATTAGGAGATTATTGAGGGGAAACTCTTAGTTAATAGCCTAGTAGTATATGGTCATGCAAAATAATGCAGGAATAACTGCTTTATAATTACTGATAAAGGCTACTAATATATTAGCCGAAGATCAACTAGTATATTGCAGAATTACTGTATGGTATAAAAATGTCTACCTTAATATAAAATGTTTCAAACCCTGTTGTCTTATAACTTGGGTTACATATATATATTTTTTTATCTCAACTTGAATAATACAACAAATAGTGCATGTATTGTTATGTGATCTAACCAGTTCTTCTTCAGTAATTACATACTTGTTTCACAGAACAAAATGCACAGAGACTTACCACAAATCAGGTGTTGAGAACATAAAAAAACACTGCTGTATATAATCAATCAGCCACAGAGAATGGAAAATGTGCTGAAATGTATTGTATTTGAAGAATAGACCACTAAGTACTGTGTGGAAGTTAGGGTACCTGTATTTTTGGCAGCTGGGTCGGGAGCAAACAGCTTAACTGTGACCTTGGGTAACATCCACTGCATCCAAAGGCTGACCTTCCCACTGGTGCCACCAATGCTGCTGGTTTTCTGCTCCAGAGTCACTGTGTCGGGGAAAGGACTGTCGTCTCCAGCAGGCACAGAGTCACCCTAGGGAGCCAAAATAGTGTCTGTTCAGTCAGGGCTTGTTAAGATTTGATGCTAAACCTGGCACTACCACACTAGCTAAAAGATTTTGACAGAATTCAAACATAACATTAGAAAAATGATCTCATCAATCCTGCTAATTAAAGGGTGTGGAAATGTCCCTTTCTTGTCACTGTCAAAGCCATTAACAACTCATTTTAGTTAGTAAGATTAGTCAGTTAAGACAGTTAAGAGTCCCAGCAGTCAAACAGACCACAACAAGAAGTGGCACTTTTAGACAAAAAAACATACGCGCAAATAAAGAATTTACTTTAAGATTCTGATGTTTCTCTTGCAACTGTTTGTCTATCTGCTAGCGTACGTGTCCCACCATGTGTTCAGTGAATGTGCATGTATGTTTGAAAGTGTTGTCGCTGCGCATGTAGCCATAACAAAGCAACCACCAGCTTTCGAGCCTTTTGGTGTGTAGATGACATCAGTGTCTGGTGAGCAGAACTCTGCACAGAGCTGAGCGATGTGGGGGGAAAAGGACCATTGTGTGGAGCTGTCACTGGTGTTAACCCCAAACTAAGCCACCAGCACCCACGTGGCCTGCTTTCACTCAAGTGCGCCAGGACACACACGTCTTGCAGCCTGGGAGAGAATGGGAAGCGAAGACCGGAGGCGGGGGCGGAGGTGGGGGGGGGGGTGTGGAGAGGCAAGCAGGATGCGGCGGAGGAGGCTGCCTTCTGTGAGCTCTCATCCCATTACTGGGGGTTTGGCAAGGCACTGAGGATGACAGCACTGGGGACATTTTTTTTTTATTTCTCTCATGCTCTTCCTGGTAAATGTTTTCCAAACATGTATCTGCGTGGCTGACTTGGAAAGTGAAAAGCCTGCAAACAAACAATATAGCAATTTGCAGCTCTGGCATTATGGGGTTTCACTTTTTCCACAGCTTCTCCCATCGCGGCGTGGTAATGACAGATTGTGTCATGGTTATCGAGCCTGGCTGTGGTTGGTGAGGAGATTATCAACCATCTCAATTAGAAACCCCACAGCTGCTGGGCTGATTACAGTGTCTTAAAGAGGGTCCAGATGAGGAAACTATGTCCCTGTTCTGCATCTGGGAGGAGGGAGGAGGGCCCCATGCTAATTTGCAAATTGAATTTAATCTTCAGTTGAGGGTGACTGACAGCAAGCGCTCAATAACAGCAGATGACAATAATATAAATAAATTGAGGATTATACTAACTCAAAAATAGATTCAACATCACAGTGTATGAAGAAAGGTAAAAATGGACGAGAAGCATGTGCTCCATGGGAAGCATTAGCTCTCAGAGGCAAAAAAACGTAAAAGATATTGATTTTGGCATTTTTCTTTAAGAATTTAGGATTTTAACCTCTTCAACTATGAGCAGAAACCTGCATCCTCTGCTGTCTTTCAGAGGCTGTGTTAGTGGCATCATATAAAACTAGAAGACCTAATAAATGTATTGGTACCAAACATGTTATGATACCTTGTTATTAAAGGACAAATACCACTCCAAGGTTATAATACACTTTAGCATGCTCAAAGGGTCCCTTGACCTCTGACTTCAAGATATCTGAATGAAAATAGAATCTATATCTTCTCACAATTCTCCCCGAAAAATACTTTATGCTAATACCATGCAGTTACCAAGCAGTCCTTAACTCAACAAAATATGCAGGTTACATACAGTACAACATGTAACGTTATATAAAGCTCAATAACCCTCGACATGATGAATTTAAATTCTATAAAAACTGTACTGTAAACTGTAGAAATAACAAAAAATGACACTGAAACTCTTAATTCCCCCAGAACTAGCATGTATTCCAATCAAGTGTCCAGCAATGTCAATGTGTTTCCATGGAACCAAACAATCTAGGTATGGGTGTGTGTGTCTACAGTATGTGTGTGTGTGTGTAGTGACGGTGACTGGCAGTAAGTAATATGAGCGCACTAGTAATGGTGTTCAGTCAGTCTCAATGAGAGATATTCTAGTGTCAACTGCCATTTGGGGACTAATTACTGTTGAGCTGGAGTCAAAACATGGGACTCTGTGTGCATGTGTGTGTGTGTGTGTGTGTGGTTAGGACTGTTTAGTTTACAGTTCTGGCCAGTCGGTAGGATTAGACTCTGTAATGTCATGTGTGGAAACAGGAGCCAGCCGCTGGCGCTGTGGGAAGCTCAGACCACTGTGTACTGTTGCGTGGTTAAACTGCAGCATCGGACACCCGACTGCTCCTGCTTCCCAGCCAGAACTGCTGCTGTAACTTAAAAACTCTGCCTCTTAAATGCTGATTTTACCAATGTCGGAAAGAAAGAGAAATTATTAACAGATAGACATCAGGCAGGTTTTTTGGAATCACACATTTCAACATTTTCAAAACAACTGAATAATCTTGCCAATTGTGAAATTGGCTTCAAATGAGGAAAAAATGAATAAACCCTAAAACTGTTGAGATGTCAAAATCTATCTACATTTTCAGACAAACAAAACACTTTAGTTTACTTCTGGGCCATTTTTATGTATACCTGGAATGTGAGAGTGCCTGAAACCCCATTGTAAATGTTTTGTTAATAACTTGCCTGGTTGAATAAAGGTAAAATAAAAATGATTATAGCAATTTAGGATGAATGATCACAGTGAGTCGCTGTTGTTATTTTAAAGTAGATGAAAGAAAAAAGTTAGTCAAAAAGAAAGTAAACTGTCAAACAAAAACTACGATCACTAATAACTTCCAAAAAGCCAAAGTTCATGTTTTTATGAGTGACAAAAAAACTCCCTCCCTTCTTCTTATCAAGGTGAGGCCTTGAAGAACAGATGTGGTGGTGTGGTGTTGGTAGAGGTGGGCTCTGCCACGTTCCTGAACTGCCAGATTGGGGCCCTGAGTACACACACAGAGCCCTACACACACATTCTGAGAGGGAGCTTTTTTCCCACACCTCGACAAGCCAAGCTGTAAAGTATACAGTTTAATTCCTGGGCCTCTGCGCTATAAACGGGCTGAGGATCCGGGTTTATTTTCTTTGCAGAGTTTGTCTTTGCTCATCAGAGAGACCCAAACATTGGAAGACAACAGCAGGCTGGGAAGTGTCGAAGAAAGACGGAGAGAAAAGCAGATTTTGAAAGAAGAGTGGAAAAATAGAATGGTTTAGCCACAGGTGAAAAGTTGGAAGGGTGCAAAGGATGGTTTTAATAATGGGAAGAAAAGATTTCAAAATAGATGGAGCGAGAGAGGCGGGATGAAGAGATGTAGTACGAGAAGGGGAAGTGAGAGGGATGGAGTAAAGCATTGGTAAAGACATGGATTACAAGTAAAACACATGTATATAAAAATGTCACAGAATATTGTGTCAACTCAATAGCTGAGGGAAGAGGAATGTTGTGAAGGGGCTGTAGGGCCGGGTTCTTTTGGCCATGTGGTGCAAATGTAGTTGGACAACTAGAGGACGGAGCAGGAGGGTGGGGAGCGAGGTTGTTGGGGAGAGACTGCTGCCACTACTGCTGAGACTTATCAAAACAGCTCCTACATTCTTGCTCAATCACCCAGCCTCCCAGAGGACTAAACACTTCTACCAGTGTTTGTACTTAGGTAAACAGTGACAAGTGGGCTGTCAGGGGCCTCTGTGGCCTTGTTATAGACGCACTATACCATAGGGCCTCCACTGCCATACCGATCTGCTGCTACTTCTGTGGGCTCACGAATGACGCAAGAACACACATGTTGATCGCACGGGAACAAATGCAGACACAGATGCACATCGACATATGAAACACTTTTTTTTTCATGTGTATGTTCTCACATGGACACACTTTATTGCCTCTCAGGGCGGTATGATGGTTGTGCTGTGATCCCAGGGGCCCCACATTGCTGACAGGGCACTGGTGGTCAAACAGCATTAAATCCTAGGCTAGTTGCCGGTGCTTAACCACACAAACACTCATGAACACCATCATTTTATGCATCCTATGTTCCTCCTTCACACGAATATACACATACATATCACACAAGGCCCTGGCGGTTATGGCCCCAAGGCCACGGACCCCCAGCTACTCAGTGTTGCTGCTACCGTACTAGACAGGAGGAAAAAAAAACCCTGCCACATTGTCAAAGTCAAGGATAAGCATCACCTAGGGACGAAAGGAAAAATAACACATTTGTTGTTGCCCCCTTAAACCTCTGACTCTAAGTTTTCCATTGGCTTTGCACATGCCTGCACACACTGCTACACTTCATACTTCATGCTCTGGGTTTGATATTTTATCTGAGTGAAAAATGTAAATACAGGTTATTGTTTTCCCTAAATTAAGAGGCACGTTTATACTCAATCAAGGCCCAGCTTACACAAATCAAACAGAGCTCACAGTATATCTGTTCTGGGTAAGAAAAAAAAAAATCATGTAAGAAACACAAGCACTGATGAGATTTTTCCAGCTTTGAAAATCTTTCCCAAACAAAACAGAGACATATTCCATGTGTTAGCACTGACTTAACTACTCATAACAATAAAAAATACAATATTTTCCACTTAAAATCAGAAATCAGCTGCGAAATTATGTATACAACAAAGGCTTAAATAGCACGTGTGACTGCATGACTCATAGACCCTTTGATTTAAACGAAAATCTCATCATCGAGTTGGGTGTTGGCCGGGTGTAGTCATTAGGCCTCTTATTAATCAAGAAGCACCACATAAAAAGAGTGATGCTGAACCCAGACTGAACGACAAAAAGGGTCATAGCTTTGGGCCCAATTTAGATGATCTATAGCACATGGTCTTATGTCCAACTCACTTTGGCTAGTTACAGGGAATAATCTGGGTGCAAATAAGGCACAAGGGGCGCAAGGATTGTATTTAGCCCCTTAATTAGTCATAGGTATGACTTAAACCATTCAGAGTGTTTTCACCCATTGCCTTTAAATTCCAGGTGTACTGGCACCTTGCAGGTTATTTATACAGGTAACTTAGCAAAAACTACCTCCGCTATCTCCAAATCCTGTGACGTATCGACAGCTTTATTTGACTGCATATGAACAAATACACTGATAACCTATTTCACTGAGGAGGAGCAGCGCTGCCGCACATTCCTGCGTGTGCAAGAATGACAACTTCATTGTTTAAAACTAATAATGATAACTGCTCTGCTCTGTGCAACGCTTTGCACCTGGTGTAAAACAGGGCCTGTGGTGTGCAATATGGTAGAAGGATAGCAGTAAGAGACTAAGTGATAAGTAAATACAAGTGCATAAATTAATAAAATAGTGATACATTTTAATGCAAGATTAACCTGTTACTTGAGGCACGGATGGCAGTTTTTTTTATGCGTAAAGGTAAGTCAGTGTGAGAAAAAGCAACTTAAAATCTCGCAATTAATAAAATCACTCATACAAACAATGAAATGACTAAATTAAATGTGCAGCTGAGTGATTAGAAGCTAACCTCAGTGGGGGAGCCAAAATCTGCCGACGGGCTACAGGTGCTGGTGTCTGGGAGGGCGGTGCCAGCACTGCTGCGCACTGGGGATGACGGAGCAGCACCGGCAGGGGGTTCTGGGATGCTGGAGGTCTGACGCAGGATGCCGTGTCTCTGGAGACGAGCCCACGTAGAGCTCCAGCTGAGGAGGAGCTCATACAAGAGCTGAACCTGGAGAGTGGCAGAAGGAAAGAAAATCAGAGAAGCTTGAGTTGGAATGCATAATATAGTACTTCACACTGATTGGATGAAATGTAATCCACTGTAGTCTAACGTAAGAATGAACTATAATCCAGGATTGACATGTCAATCAATCTATTTCTTTCTTATCTGAGAGTACATTCATATAGAAATCTCTTTCACACTACACACACAGATACAGCTTTTTGTTCACAAACAGACGATGGCAACACAGCTGAATACACTTTCAATACATTAACTCTTCTGTGCCAACTGAGTGCTTAAAAGATGGACCTAACACACCACAAGTGGTCTTAATATTTGAAACCAGATTCAAATGTATTTTTGCCAAGGTCTGACTCAAACAGCTGCACTGGGGAGTTTTCATGTAGTTCTTACTTTGGAGGCCATTACCATGATTTGGCTTGGCAGCTTTGTAGTTATGTGACACTAAACCTAGTTAAAGTTGAGAGAGAAGGAAGGAGAGAAAGAGGAAATATTAGCCAGAAATGGACCACTATCCATTCCCATTTCTTTCGCTCTCCAACTAAACACTCTTTTAGACTTCGTACTTGTCATTCAAAGATGCCTCATTTCACAAAAGTGATGAAAACCTATGTGTTCATGTTTCTATTTGATGGGTGATTATTTGCGAGGCACAGCATGCTCATACACGTGCTTCACTGTACAAATTTGTTATCCATAACAACAAAACTCCCAAAGAAACACCCACAGAGGAAAGTTAAGTTGTGTCATCAATTTCCCCTGAAAAACTCACCACGGTTAGGAAAAACTGAAGGCTCGGCGTCAAGTGTTCTCAACTATTCATCATGTGTTCACATGAAAAGAGGCTTTAAACAACAACAAAGCCAAAAACAAGAGTGGAAAACATGAGGGGAAGGCAGGGGAATGTGATGTGATGCTTTCGGTTATTCATGCATTCACTCAGTGTTCTTTAGAGGAAAGAGAGGAAAAGAAAGGGAGAAAAACGACGCTCTTTCACAGTGAGCTAATTTCTGGATTTCGAATGTTTCGCTTCTGCAGCCAACTAACCCCCCAGCCCCACCACCACTGAGGGTCCCTCAAAAGTAAAGGTGCACAGACACATGATCACACACACACACACACACACAAAATAGCTTTCTCTACTCCAAACACATTTTTTATTCGCTATTGCTCACTCACACACATGCACGCCTGTTAGCACACACATTACAGGGAGGCCTTCCATAAATAAGCATAAATCAAATGAAAAGCAGCACAATACATTACAGCTGGGCCATTTCAAACATGTCCAGGAAGAGCTGCTAACGCCGATCCAGCAGCCGTCCCGGGACAGGGCCAACAGCTGTCTGCCATACCCAACCGAACCGAAGGAGAGGTACGGCTCCACGCTCTCTTCTCTGAGAGTCTGGGGCCTGGAAGTCCAACCAAGCACAACAAGGCCTACTGCACTCAGCAACAGATGTGGAGGAAGTAAAGAATGCCGAACAGGGGAGAGAAGGGATGGGGTGAGTACAGGGAGGCTGAGATGAAGGATGACCTCTGTTTTAGCAGAGCCTGGGGTTCAGTCCCTACTTTCAAGATGAGGATTTTAGTACATTTTTCTGTTACCCAATTCCTTTAATCCACCCTTTTGTAAGCTGTCTTCATATTTCATTTTGTCCATCCAACCATTCTTACAACACTCCGTCCTTCTTGTCCTTCATATCTTATCTTCACTATGCCATTTGCTCCATCCTATATTTACTTCCTGCTCATGATATCGCTGGTCAGTGGAAAGGAGGGTCAGTTGGTTCATCTCAGCTACTGTGATCAGGCCATTGGGCAGGTTTCAACCGCACACATAGACAGACACACACACACGCGCACACACGCACACACACACATTTGCTCACATGAGCTCACAGTACATATGCCACATTCCATGAGTCGGGGAAGTGAGCAGAACATTTGGAGGGCTGGGTTCTCCAAAGACCTGTCATCTGCAGATCAGGAGGTCTGCAAGGCTGCAGTAGTAGAAACTGGAGACTGAACAGAGGCTTCCACAGTCATTCATAAAAACACACAGATGAAAGACGGGAGAGCACGCAGATGGTGAGTGTTCGTGTTCCTTTATCTAAGCACAGTTTATATATAAACTTCACAAAAGTGACATATTGTTGGGTACATGTAGTAGCTGAGAGTGTACATGTGTACAGATATACGAGTGTGTGTGTGCACATGTGTTCATTGAAATGCTGTACAGCTATGTGTCAAAGGTCAAAGCAAACGGTTCTGGTGTTTGTGTGTCTGATTTCAAGGTGGTCCTGATAAGGTAAAAGTGCAGCTACTAACCTCATCCTCCTGACACCCACATGACTCATTCACACAGACACACAATCTCAGATTGGAGGTGACACACACAGCGAGAACTACACTACGAGCACCCATTGGCTTTAAAATGAGAACAGCACATGTTGGAAACATGCTTCAAAGCTGATTGTTCTGCGTTTGCTCCTTTATTTCAATGTGCGTGAGCATGCAACTGTGTCTTTGTATGGCCTGGTTCCCTTTTCTCTCACTTTCTTTTACTACTGCTTATCCCTTATTTTACTCATAATGTTTTTCTCACCCTTTCAAGACACTTACCTCACTTCCAACTGTATCTTAGCTGCACCCCTAATATTTTCTAAGAATCCAAAATCCATTCAGAAACATGCCTATTCATGTGAAAAGTCACTTTCTTAAAAAAAAAAAAGAAGTAAAACAAAGTTTAAAAAAGAGTAAGAAAAAAAACACTTTAAGGCTCAACTGTTTCACCCCCAGTATTCTTAAAATACCTTTGTTTGTGCCATGAAGTAATCTACTGCATATTATGGAAAATCTGATTTAATGTCACAAAAATGTAGTTTAGTTGCCAGGAGAAGTTAACAGGCCAAACTCTTTGGTTTTATTTGTTGACTTTAAATGTATTAATGTCTCAAAATAAGTGTGCTAATACCCAATTGATTTCCTTCATGTAACTCTATCACCCAAACCTCTCCAGTTAGGTACTCCTAGCAGTGTTCTCATCGAACTGTCTCCGTGGTACTTATTGTGCAGCAACTGTGCAGCACTCTGACATGCCCATATACATTCCCACAAATGGAAATGCTAATTGGAAAGAGGAGTAAGAAGTGTGAGGTCTCTTTTGTTCTGGAGAGGGTGGGGTTGCTCTGGCAGTGGTTCTGAAAAAGCTGCTACATGACTTGAAATGGTAGAGTATGAGCTTATGACCCCCCTCGAGTCAGATTTTACACAGAAGAGTGAGAGAAAGAGAGGAGGTGAACAGATGGGAAAAAGGGATTGAGATGAAAGAAAAAAGAGAAGAGAAGTTTTCATTGGACCCAAAAAACTAATAATGACTCATCATATAATCGCAATAAGCCGTCCCAGCTTTGTCAGACACAGGCACTCCATTTGAAAGGGAAAACAGAGAAGAAGAAAACTTTCCCTCAATAAATGACAAGCTCTCCTCATCTCTGGGAAAGTTTTCACCACTAACAGATTAAGGCCTTTCATTTGTTTCTGGTACCAATTCCCCTCAATATCACCATGGCTCATCACTGTGGTCAGAGACATTTAACAGTGTGACCACTCGAAAGGTCGCACCAATTAAGTGTTTACAGAGGAACCTAATTCAATACAGCTAATTCAATTGCGAAAAAACAAAACATGTGTAATGGTACATGTAGATGTGATTATAGTGCCGTAACAGCGCATTGAAAAACAACTCGGAGACCTAACCGGGAGACAAACATGTTCCGTTTCCAATCTGTCCATATTCATCTTGCTCTCACTAAAACATAATAACACACTGTAAAACAAAGATGATGAGTCTTGCAATTCCCCAGTCTCCTTCACTCGGAGTTCAAAATATTTGACCAAAGCAAACAAGGCAACACTCTGGTGTTTATGCTCCCATTCTCATGGAAATTATACTAGGTAAGAAGATGAGGCAGTTTGTTTATTAGAGTCAATCTCTATCAGAGAATCATGCAGAGGCAGGATCTTCCTGCCAGGGTTCGTGTGTTCATATTTCAGGGATGTTTACATGGGGATGATTTGTATAAATATACATGCAAAGCTGATGACTACTTTGTGAGATTCAGGACTGTCTGACTGACCTGAGGGTTGGAGCACTTGACGTGGACAGGCTGCAGATCAACATGGAGGCAGACTATAAAGGAGTGTCTTCCTTCAGAACAGCTCTGCAGCTTATGGGAGGTGACGGCCAGAGTGGAGGTACAGCCCATAGGCTCTAACAGGCTCAGGCTTTGCTGCTGTCCTAGCAGCGTGTACACGCTGAACTGACTCAGGCTTACTGTCCATGGGAAGGCATCACCTGGTGGTAGACACGAGAGAGCGACAAACAGGGATTCATCAAAATGTGGGCAAGGGATGAAACAGTAGGAAAAATAGGATGAAAATTGCAACACAGAGACATTGGCAGAGATTGAGAGGAGCAGGGAGGATGAGAGGGACATCATGTGAGGGGAGAGCAAAGACAAGCCAAGTCATTGTGAAATTGAGAGGAAGACAAAGAGAAAAAATGCAGAGTAGATTTGGAAAAGAAAAGTGCAATGGATTAAAATATCAGAAGGATAAGTCAACAATCTTCATTCTACATACACAATAACACATATTCATTATTTCACTTACTTGTAAAGCAAAAGCTCATTACTGTACATGAGATGAGAAAGTGCCATGTGCACAGATGTACTTAAGGAGTGTCCTGACTGTAACATGTACAAGGAGGATCCCATTAAGTCCACTGTAAAATGAGGGTTTATTCTAAATCTGTGGGTCTGCCACAGGATGCCACACTGAGAGAGCTTGAGTTTGTTAACTTGCCAGCCCTGGTAGAACAATCGCACAAAGAAGGGGAACTTGTTCAATAGCACAGGGCCATGAAGAGCACATTTCCCATGCACCGTGGGCAGGACGCTTTGATCCAGAGCATTGAAAATAAGAGATGAGGAGCTTTTCAAAGGGTAGGAATGAATTACTAAAAGCAAGGGTTGTTAATTTTTACGGCAACATTGACAAGGCTGCTGATGTCACTGTTTTTGCTGTCGTTTTTCTTTCTCCTCCGTTTTTGACATTTGTATGCCCAATGCTGATGTCATTGAAGAGTTGCGAGAGAGAAAAAAAAGGAGGGTGGCCCCCTTTTTTTCTTCTTCCGAAGAGAAAACACTGCTCAGCCGTCTGAGTGTTGCTTATGTCAACTCTACCAGGTGTGCACACCACATGTGCAAGATCTATCTCTCAAAGTCGCTCTACTTAAGTTTGTTTGTCTTTTGTCATGGTAAATGAGTAGTAGTGGGTCAAAGGTTTGCTCAGTGTTGAAAAGGCCATAATGATGATGAATTCACATTATGTAGCCTAATACTATTATGAAAGCATTCATTTCAATTATTAATAAAAGCAAATTCATGTGTAAAAAGTTTAGAATTTATTGTCCAAGACTCCCATTTTTAACCTATGAACCTTTGGCCATTATTGTTCTCTGAAGTGTTTTTTCTCATTTAAACTTTCAAATGAATCTTTTGGACACCAGGTCATTAAGTGTTCTTCTCCCAGCATTTTAATCATTCTAATTAAGCTTGAGATTCCATAGATATATTTGATACAGTATGAAAGCTTACCTTCCTCCAGGATGGGCTTAGAGACCACAAAGGGGAGCTCCTGCAGCGGTTCCATGTACTTGTGCCCAGCACTGAGGACACTGATCTGTGGCAGGCAGACTACCAGGGTCCCGGGCATGGAGGCCTGGTTGTGGTACCAGCTACGGACGGTGCCGGGAATGTCGCCGCAGATGATGGTGCTCGGGGAGGGGATGCTGTCGTTAGGCAGGAACACACAGCATGACTGCACCTCCAACTGCAGAGATGAGAGAAAAATACCGACCACATGAAGTCATGTTCATCAATTCAGTCACATGATCATTGACCACAAACACACACATGCTTTGCCTCCCAATATCATTCTCAGTGAGCTCCCTATGAGCAAGTGGCACTGCTTTGTGCAAACATTAGATAACTTGGATTGCAATGGAAAGGAGCTAAAACAGTGTGTGCACAACACTGGGTGTTACTGGAAAAGACTGAACATGCTTAATAAACCTTTCCTTGATTTGTAAACTGGAAACAGTCAATCCCACTTTTAGTCATGCATGCTGTTCTGCTTGATGCCTATGATAAACTAAACATTGTTATTTGTAATTATATTATGAGACCACTACTGTACTTACTATATTGCTGCCCTGCTCTGGCCAGAAGGAACTGCCTTCAAAAACTTTTAAAAGCAGAATGTGAGATTTTGAATGCCCATTTAAAACCAATGCGAAATTCCATATTAAGGAAACAGAACACCTTTAACAACTCCGGGGACTTTTGACAGTTAAATCTTGAACTTAAATCATATCTTTTTGAAGTCTTTTAAAGGGGTTTGAGAGCCATTCCAGCTGCATTAAGTCACACATATTTCTGTTCACAAAAAAAGCCAAAGTTTTACAAGCCAATGGGTCAGCAACCAGTAGCAGGTAGCCAGTAAGTGTAAGAGCAGTGTCTTTTTCCATTACACCGGGGCTGCACTGATTTAAAAGAGCAGTTAACAGAAAGGAGAGGAATACAGTGTCCAGGGGGCAGACAGCAGGTGCTGCCAGATACTGTGTGTGTGTCTGTGTAAGTAAGCACTGTTACACATGTTTATTGTTAAATACACACACAAAAGCACGGACAAACACTCTCCACTGAAATGTGCATTATAAATTTGCAGCCTCCTGCAAATATTGCACACAAATGTTGGAAGGTGTCTGGTAAGCCTGGATGTGGAGGTCAGCTCCTCCAGCTTTGATGGGAGGGTTAGATTGGCAGAAACTGAGAAAAAGACTGAGATATAGAAAAGCAGATGAAGAGAAGGAGGGCAAGAGAAAAAGAGAAAGAGCGAGAGATATGGTTACACATTCATCTCACGCTGCTTCCTCTTTTGATTACTCTTCAAAGGGGGTTTGAAATCGGAACACTTTTGCACACTGACACATAAGGCTTTGGCCTTTTTAAGAGCCGGCACGCAGGAAGAAAATCCACTGACACTGCCCGGTCTGCTGCAGATCTTAGCAGGGTTAAGCTGTAAAGCAGGCAGACACACGGAAACCGCTGGGTTTAACACTGTGACTCCAGTCTGCACCTTGAGCTCACTGCCTGAGGCTAATGCTCTCCTGCTGGACATCTTGCTTCAGTCACTTTATTACACTTTACTTCTTCTTCAGCTGCTTGGTCTATTTGCTAACCACTGAAAATGTTCTGGAACTGGCTGATACTCAACTAATAGACAGTAAGAAAAAGCCTGGAGTAACACTTTGTAATTACAATCATTAGTGAAGGGTCAATTATTAGTAGCCTAAAAAACTTTAGTTAACGGTTATTTTACTGTCACAAACAATGAAATAATATTTGACAATTATTAGTAATCGTATAAAAAAATGTCATTTTACAGTTTGTTGTTGTACATATTAAAACATCTGTGAATAATTACCAATGATTTGTAAACCTTTAAGAAATTGTTTATAAAATATTATAGAGACATGGATCAGGTTATTGGCTATTTAGCTAAAGTTGCAATAGATGATGAAAATACCTTATTAAATGGTTAATAAATACTTGTAAGGCAACAAACTCCTTATCAATTATCATTTCATTGTTTGCTAAGAAAAATAATTATTAAGTATGAAAATTTAAGTGTTAACACAGTTAGTAGTAATTACATTCATGGGTGTATTTATTGCTTGGCCCCATCTACTTATATAACAACTAATAATAATACTGATATCATGTATGTAAATAAAATGCTAATAACAAATAATCTGAACCCAGTGAGATGTCTTAATATTACTTAGTTTGTCCAGACTATGATCTAAAAAACTAAATAATAATTTAATAGACATTATTAAAATTGCAAAACATTTTTGAATAATGACTCTTTGTTTCAGGATCAAATGCAGTTCATAGGTTTTTGTTCAGATGTAAACCTCTGTATATGTGCCAGCTTAACCATATTACTGTCAGAAATAAAGATGCACGCTAATTTCAACCATAACATATATAGAAAGTAATCTTATACTTAAACATTTGCTGATTGAAACGGGTCATTACAGAGCACAGCTATGCCACCAAACGGACCAGCTATAAATGACCCATTACATGTAACACACATTATATAAGTTCCCATGCTGTGTCTGATGGTTGACTAAATCTGTCACCATATATCAAACTTTTATACATAATTCTAGGAAAATATAAAAATAAATGCTCACAAGACGAAAGTTCACTCTGGTAAAACACGAAAGGAAACCGGTCTGTCTGTGTTTGAGAAGACACAGATGTAAGACTCTTTATTTCACCAGACATCTCATTTTATATTAACCTTTTTATTAGCATTGTTGGATAATTTTAGCTGAATTAAGTATGAAGTAGATTTAGTTAATAACTGTTTGGAAAGGGTGACTTAATTGCTTTTGGAAAAGCTTAGTAAAGGAAAAAGGGACTTTTAGGGGAACTGAGAGTAGGTTTGTAAAACTTTTTTGTCTAATAGCAGGGCAGTTAAAAATGGGCACCTGCTGTACAAGATACCACCATAGTTGTGGGCTTGAGTGTGTACAATAAAACATAATATAATAGCCCTTAATGGTGTTTTCTTATGACTTTATAATGCTTTGCTGTTATTCCCCATGGCAACACAAAACCAAAGATGATGTCAAGTGTATGGTAGCTACAGTTTCGCCACATCACAGAGTGAAATGCTAACAATAATCAGATAACATCTCACAGATGACAACGGAGGAAAAAATTCAACAATTGAATGGCATTCACTGGGCATAGCGACCGCTGTTTCTAGATGTTTACACTAAGGCCAAAAGGCTCAAAATGCTTCAAAGAGCCTAACTATGTAATGGAAAAGAAAATGGCCTGTCAGTCCTAAATCTGGGTGATACAAAACTAATCTTTACTCAGCCCCCCTCCCCTTCTTTTGGTGACAGCTAATAAAGCCACAAAAACACAGAAACAAACATGTTGTAATTCACAATGGCAGCAGTGCATGAGTCCATCTGAAGGCGAGGGAGGTGAATAAAGAAACATTTGCTTTTCCCTTGATAGAGGCAGCTGAGGTCAACAGAGTAGATAACAACAACAACAGTGAACTGGTTCTGCCATGCACGGGGACCAGAGGCTGCAGCCACTGATGAATATCTGACTTCAGCACAGAAGGACAAGTGAAATAATGAAGAACTGTAACGTTAGTCTTGCCAGGATCTGGATTAAATTGTGCTAAAGTCAGTGGGGCCACAGAGTCCATGAACAAACTACTTATTGTAATCCATACCTACTCCAGGAGGCAATATGGTTATTGGCTGAAGCTGTATCCAAGACAAATATGGTAAACAAGTCAGATCAAAATATAATGAGAAGTAGAAAGCACTCAGAGAGAGCATGCCTGTGCCAAGGCTGCACAATCGTCTACGTTTGTTATTTTAATAATAGAAAATGTTTAGGAATGTTTAATTTGCATCTGGATCGGGAGCAAAATACACATAGTGATAGACAATCATGGGATAAATGTGCCAGATTTTTTTCTAAGTGAGTACAATAGTTCATGAGAAAATGTTTAAAAATGCCCTATCTTGCAATGTTGCGAAATCCTTTAAAAAAAAATCCTAGTTTAGAGTTTGTTGTTGCATGAGCCATGGCATGACGCTCTTTGAGTGGATGATATTTCCTGCTGATGAACAGAAAGAAACAAATGGGACCAAAATGAGATCCTCCTTGTGAGAGGTAAAGAGAGATACTACACACCTCGTCCTGGTATATAATCTCAATGCCTTTGGTGCACCCAAAATGCATGGTATATAATATGATTCTTCATGTATAGGGGCAAGAAAAGCAGGTCCTCTGTGAACTGCATGAGAAAACATGGAAACTGCTTTCTCAGGCACAGCACACTACTGGTCATTTAAAGACAGTATATCAAACCTTTGTGCCAAACAATTTATGCTGAGATGTACTTAAAATATAAATGATTTAATATCAATTATCCGCCATTTTGAATTGGGTCCAATTTCACATTTCTGGACAAAGCTGGAAAAAGTTACTTTTTCAGATTTTTTTTATGTTCCATAAAATGTAAAATCTCCTACATGCTGTGGGCTATTGCAACCACATTTTGTAAACATAGATTTAATGTCTAAGTGACCATGACAAATGTGATGTAATTTTGACGATAAGTGGCACTGTAGCAGCATCACCTGACGATAAAGGACAGAATATGCATCTGTTTGTGTGAGTATGTATGACTGCTCTTTGGATATCTCATTAACCATTTATCCAGTTGACTTCTCACTTGGCAGGTGCAATGCTGAGGACCCAATAGAGTGCAATCTAGTGTGAAGTTGATAGCTTCGAGAATGCTTCAAGCAGCCATACCACAGTTCTTGATGAACGATGCAAGCAGCCCTTTCATGGGCCAAGCAAGGAACCTTTAAAAGTTTTATAGTTTTCTTTGGGGCAAAGCAATGAGCCTGCTCCGAACAGGCACACATTCCAAATGGGCAAGCTCCCTGACAACGCTACAAGCAGCAGGACCATGAGCCAAGCAATCAGCCCCTTCCAAACGGGCACTGCACTGTTGATGACAAAAATTGTAAATGACCTCCCTTGGTTCTGCGGTTGTGTCACCCTTCTAGGAACGTGATCTCAGAACCCCCTGAGAATGGACTGGCTATACTCCACCCTGTTCTGTGCTAACAGCAGGTCACCATGGTTAACCCCTGCAGCCCCCCCAGCAGTGGTCTCATATTGAGCTGTGACTCAAGCTCACACACAAACCCCACAAAAAGAGACAGACGTACAGTATCCGAACAAAGGCAACAGGGGTAACAAAGGGCAAGAGAAGGGGAGCACTGGCACTGCTGTACAGTGCTGACAGATCCAGAGAGAGAAATAGTCTGAGGTCAGAATGTCCCATATGCATCACTGCTACAACCGCTGCCAAAACCACTGACAGCTCTTCTCCCTGACCAATATCCCTCTATCCCACCATCACCGACCCTCCCATCTGTCCTTTTGTCCCTCTCACTGCTGAGGACTGGCTGTTGGTGTCCAGGACTCTTACCATGACCATGCATTGATTGAGGGTGGAAAGTCTGCGTATAGATGTTGTGACCGGACCAAGGGGAGGAAAGGAAACCCTAGAGGAGGGGTGTGAGGAAGGCTGGTGGGAGCATAGGGGGAATCCAATGTTTGTGAATGGTTGCATACACAGCAAAAAAGAAAGAAAAAAAGAAAAAAAAAAAAAGTTCCCTGTACTAACAGGTCACAGCAGAAAGTGAGAGTATATGTGTGTTTCATGTCACAACTTCAGGAGTAAAAGTTGAGTTGAGGTTGTACAGGGTCATGTTTGGTATTCCACACAATTGTGTTTAACAGCTCTGTAACAGGCCAATAAACACAGTACTGGAAGCAGTTAGCTTGTGTGACAATGTCCCCCTACTGTGAGCAGATGGGCATGCCAGGTTTGTGTGGATGTGTGTGGGTGTGTGTGTGTTTGTGTGGGTGAAAGCATGCACAATGTCCTGTGACAGAACAGGTATGCCAGGTTGACCTGAAACTCAATTTGTTCCGTCACATGCTTGCGAGGCAAAGGGCAACGTTTGCAGCATGTCACTGAACTTTCAAGTCCCTCACAAGGTTCAGCAAACTAAATTAAATTTGTATCCATAATAAGCTGGTGAAAATGTATTTTCTGTTAGGGTAGACCTGTGGAAAGGCAGCTTTTCCAAGTGCTGCGAAAGGAAAATTATGAAATGAATTTAAAAATAGAAATGGGCACAAATAATATCTGAACGCCAGAAGTATAATTGCAGTGTGGAATATCTGTTACACAACTTTACCCTCTGAGGGATTCAGGGTAATGTGGAATAAAACTGCAGAGCAAAATGACAGATAGACGGCCTCTGGAAATAACTCAGGTACAACAAACGAAACCGACAGCACGGGGTTATGCAGCACTTTTGTGAGTAGGTGTGTGTGTGAGCTACGTTTTAACAATCTTGTGGGTTAAACATTCATTTCTGATTATGAGCGGGGTATCTGGAGCTCAGCTGCATTAGGAGGACTCAGGATTATCATAAAGATTTGGAGTCAAGTTAAAGCCTACTGTTAGAAGTTAAAGAATGGCAGGTGTTTTCATACACTATATATGTCATTATAGGAGGTTTCAGTGGGAAAAAGAGGAGTCAAAGAGTCATAATGACAATCCAATGACATCATGTCCTGTCAAAGTGAAACTAAATCTTTAAACATAACAAATGGAGTTAACTGTCAGCGGCCTGGGACTGCAGTTCAGTTACCCGCTGCCTCTAATGACGGATTAATTCAGGAAAAAACACAGAGGACAATGTGAGTGTGTGTCTCTGTGTGTATTCAGGGCAGGGTGTATCAATTGCAGCACACTCTATTAATATACTTCAAAAACAGTGGAGACACTTTTCAATTTTGACCAGGAAATCTCCGTTAAAAAAAGAAGATTGAAACCAATCGGCTCCTTATGAAGCTGCACGTGCAAGGCTTTAGCTGTGAAAACATGCTCAAATGACATTCTTAAACATTTACGAAAGCACACATACACACACATATATATCATATGTGTGCTTGCATGTTTACATACAGGACATTTTACGTAAACCTGACCACGAAATCAGATATCAGGTATCGCCCGAGCAACTGCAGATATCAGCCATTTAAAGACTGAAAATGAAAAGAAAAAGTTAAAACAAAAAATAAAAACCTTATGATCTCAAGCCAGAACACCTAAATTAACATTTCCCGTCTTCTTTTTCTTCAAACAGCAAGTGCTGTGTTGAGGGGGGGCCCCCTCCCGTCTCTTTTTAATATCCTTGCACAGACTTGGTGCTGTGCTTACCACTTCCTCTGAAGGATGGTACCTGCAACAGCAATGAACTTAACCCTGCTGGATCCCTCCTCCTCCTCCTCTTATGTTGGGTGAAATCACCACAAAAAGCTTCCAAACGCTGGACTGTTGGGAGACTCCCCTCCAACATGAGGGTAGCGAGGATACTGCTGTTTTGGCATTGAATCAGAGACAGAGCACAGATTGCGTGTGTTGTTTGTACTAAAAGATGCATTTTACTCATTGCTGCCTTTCATCAGCACATCCCTAGCATGTGGAGAAAATGTCTGTGTTATGTGGCTTGCTCATTCAGAGATGAGAGTGAGAGATCTGACAGTACATAGGGGACAGAGACTAGCTGGATGTAATATAGCATCTGTATATCATGTAGAATAAAAGGGTAGTGCTCTTCAGTTGCACAAGTCAACTGACAAGTAAAGAATTCAAGTTAAAAAGCCCCAGGACCTCAAAGAGTAAGAGTGCCAGTAGTTTTTGAGTGACAGCATGCTTATTTAGTAGGTGACCAATGCTTATCCTGAGACTTAGGCCTTGATCCCTTCCTCTAAGGCCTCTAAATGAACAAGGATCTTCTTACACTTTGATCTACAATCACACAGGCTCTAATTCAATCTGGATTCTGGATCAGGAAGCTAGCATATGCTGTCAGGAGTAAATAAATACTACTAGAAAAGAGACAGATGAACAAAAAAAAAGGCTGAAACATTAAAAAACCTGAAACATATCCATTTGGAACGCACTTTGATTAAATGGTAAGATGCCTGAAGACATTTTTTTCTTTGTCTTTTTGCTTCCTCCTCATCCCTGCCTGGCGTCACATCACAGAGTTCTAAATATGGGATTGTTCCCCTTTTTGTGGCAAGTTCTGCTCAGTTTTATTCCTGATCACTTCCCCGCTCCATCAGATAGCGTTCAGGATCCAGCCACATGTGTGGACCCTGTTTCAAATCTCTCAGTCTTAATACCCCCAAAAAGCGTCCCTTACTTCCTGCTCTTCTGAGCAGCGCTGGGAGTGTATGATCTGTCTTGTGTAGCATTTCTCCCTTGAGTCTGTGAAGATGGTTTATCTGGTTCCAGCAGAGCAGGTTCTAATAGAGAGGAAGCTGAGGGCCAAACACACTTAGGCTTTAAAAGGCTGGGGCCATGTGGAAATGGCCTATATAACCACAGGAGGCTCTTAGGATCCGCCGTGCCTCGCCAGTAAATGACAGAACAGTGAGTTAGATGGAGGACAGCCTGTCTACTCTGAAGAGCAACTTCAGCTGAGATTACATTGTTCTCAGATCGTCATTCTTAGAAGTACAGTTAAATGTTTCAGACATGAACTTGAGAGCTAGAAAGACCTGCCTCCTCTCAGAGATGTAGGGTTTTAACTATTAGAACTGAACAACACACGACTGTCACTCTCAGTTCTTAAAACAGTGGAGAGCATTTTACATAAAGACTGATTTGACATTTTTTACATTTTACATAAAGACTCAATAGTATACAAATGTGTTACTTCTCTTAGGTTATTTTACCTCAGACAGCTAGGAGATAAAAGTACCTAAGAGAAATAATCACAGAAAAGACAGAATGAACTTAACACAGTTATTACAAATGTGTTAACAATAGTTTGGAGCTGGAAAAAGCAGATAACAAATTAATCAGCCAATATCATAACAAAGCTATTAGCAATATTCTTGATTTAGTACTAATAGTAATATTCTGTAGAAGTTTTATTGTTTATGTGTTGCGATTAACTGGTCATACCCATTAAATGATCAATCTCAAACATGAACCATCAATCTACTGAGAAAAGTTATGTGTATTAAACTACAGAATTTATAAATGACATCTTTGCGCTTATATATATATATACATATATATGCTCAATAAAATGTCCAGCTGAACTGAATGACTGCAGACCGGTAGCCTTCACTTCTCACATCATGAAGACCTTGGAGCGGCTGATTCTACGCCTACTGAGAGTCAAGTACAGATTCTCTTGCAGCCGTCTATCTTGGATCCAGGCAGTAAAGTACACGTTTGACATTTGTCTTGTGGTGCTGTGGTCAGATCCGCTCTTAGACTTATTGTTTTCATATCACTGCAGCGATGAGAGGCTTTGAGGCTTTGACTCTGTACAGACCACAGCACAGCATAAACCCTGTAGGCCAAGATCACCTCTCTGTGGAGCGACCCCACAACATGTGAAGCACAAACACACTTACACATAAACCTGCTCATTCAAGCACATATGTACCGACGAATTTGTTTCCTCACTTTTTCTACTGCACACTCTTTCTCACACACACACAATAATCAAGCCACGACACACAGGAAATCACCCAGAGATAGAGGAGAGGAAATTAGAAACACCCTCCCAGCATCCCGGGTGAAAACATTTGCAACTCTGGAGCAGAAAAATCTCAGTGGAGAGATCTGCAGCGAACGGAAAACACATCCCTTTGTTTTTAAAAACCTGATACCTCTCCAAATGTAATCTTCCTGTGCCTGCACCAGACGGGACACTGTGTTTCCTAAGTGGCCGGTCAGATGAACAGAAGGTCCACAGAGCACCCCCCCACACACACACACAGACACACACTCACACACACACACCATTTTCTCTCTGGATCACCCACCCACTGTTAACCTTCTGCTCCCCCTTCTTCTGCATATCCCCCTGCATTTTGTGCTCTCTCCAAAAACACATTTGGAGTTGTGAGTGTAATGGTGTAAATAGTGTAAAAAATTATGTAAATAGTCTCTCTTTGTGAATTAACATGATTAATGCATGTATCTGAAGATGACACTGTGCAGATGTGTGTTGTGGTGCATGGATGTACACAAATTAAGTTTTTTCCTGCAACCTCAGAAAGCAACTTTCCTCCCTAATGTCTATGAGAAAGGCATCTAAGCGTGATGCCTCCTGACAACAGATAGGCTGGGTCTCACCCACATACCACCGCAAGCAATAAGCTCGTGGCCTGGCACAGCAGCACGGCCAGGCAGCCAGCCATCCCTGTGGCCCTGCATTCCTCCCTTGTAACACTGCTTACAGAAGCTGACAAGGGCTGGAGGTCTCCTTGGCCAAGGTGGAAATCTGCAAAAATAAACGCTTTAGGTGACATGAAGGCTTTGTTTGTTTCTGCTGGCCCAGCTGTTTGTGTTAGCGCGGTGGGTTAATTGCGACTTTGATCGCTGCGTTTATTGATCCAACAGTGGCCTTAGGAGTGTGGCCGGCCTGGCCTGCCTTGCCTGCTCCCACCCCTGATCTCAAACAATCACACCTCAACCACCCCAGCATGGTTAAGCCACTACAGACGGGGTCTAAGGGGTGGCCATGCCAAACTAGAGTTAGAGATGCAGTGAGAGAGGGGGGCTATGACCGGGTGCACTCTAATGTGATAGCTGGGCTTTCTGCTGAGCAGGGCCAAGGACAATTATTGCAATCTATTGCCTGACTTTGGGCTACAAGTCAGGCAATAGATTATGTAGGATTCATGGTACAGCTGAAGGCTTTGATAAAAGCCCTCACATACAAAGGAATAATGGCCAGCAGGTTGGCCTGTGCTCTGGGCAGATGTATGAAATAGGCTTGGCTTGGTTTATCTACAGTAGTGGTGTGGCCAGACAATTTTGTTTTGGGCCAGCTGAAGTGAGCGGAGGTGGCTGTGATTATGTTATGCAGTATGTATTACTAGGCCAAGTTGGATCAAATGGGGATGGACTGCAGATGAAAAGAGCTTTTACTGGCTAACTCTGGCACATTTTCACCACTATTGATTTATGCAGTGTGACTGAACCAAATAGGCCAAAATGGGCTGTTCTGAACCTCAGCTGATCTGATTTGACCGCCGTCTGGCATGGCTTTCTCCTCCGTCCCAAGACAAAGGGTGGATGCATGCCCCAACAATTTAACCAGATTCACCTCCAAACAAGCATTCCAAAACACATTGAGAAGATGAGGGTGAAAACCACCATATTTTTTTCCCTGACAATTTTTTAAAACATCCCAATCTTGAAATTCTAGCTGCTGTGAGTTTTTATCCTAATGAAAATCAGTTCCAGGTCTCTAGGCCTCTGGGGTTCAAGAGGTTACAGACACAAGAGAATCATGGTAAGCACTTTTCCAGTGCAGCCCGGTGAGAGGGTCAAATATGTGTGTGAGTCTATAATGGCTGTGAGGTCATCAGTGTATTGACACAGCAGCAGATGATGGAACGGGACTCTGGCCACACATGCTCATAAGCGTTCCTATCAACATCTGAATGTGCGTACACACACACACACACACAAAGTGTTCTCAATCGGTAAACAGCTAATGACACATCTACGGTTACATTGCGGGGTCTTGATTTAGATCAGGCAATCCCAGAGAGGATGAGTGTGTAATCAGGAGAGAATGTACACCCCTTCTCTCACTCCCTCCTTCATATTCCTTCAATACCTCTGCTTGATCCTTCTCTGTTCTTCCTTCTTCCTGGGGCGGCTGTGGCTCGGTTGGTAGAGCTGTCGCCCACCGATCGAAGGTTTGATCCCTGACCATGGCAGCCCACATGTCGAAGTAACCTTGGACCCCAAATTGCTCCCGATGCTGCGTTCATCTGTGTTTGATTGTATTCCTGATGTTTAAATTATTTTTTTGTGCTCTTACGCATAAACACCACAGACAATTCTGCTACTGACACTCTGTCTGAACATATAGAATCATCTCAGTTTCAGTCTGATGGAAAAAGAAGGCAGACTGGCAGCATGCAGCAAACGTACACTAGCATGCAGATTTATAAGTGCTCAAAAGGTGCAATAATATCGTTTTTTATTGTGATTAAAAAAACAGTAAAATATATGGATTCCAGTCCAAGTGTGTGCATATGTGATTTAACTCCCACTATTAAAGTCAAACAAGCATGTTATGTTTGGAAAAATAGTATTATAAAATAGTCAGGGGACCTCTGAGGGAATGCAGTGTGCGGATAGCTTTTATTTATTCTAATATGCTACTGAATTGCTCTGATGTAAGCGTCTTTAACCATTTACATTTTCATCTCTGGGCCCTGTGCATGGCTGTAGCTGAGGCATAATAACTAAGTGTTAATATATTCACTTAGCTCATCATAGAACACCAGTTGCAATATCTACCAAAAATGTTTCTGATGTTATGACTGAGATAAGATAGTGCCCCTCAAGGTTTGTAAAATTTTCTACAATATATTACCACAATCCACATATAAACAATGTGTTTTGAGTGGCACAAAATGAAAGTTGTAAATGCAAATCCTTTGGAAATTGTGGGATCTGATAGACAGGGAGGGTGAGGTGTTGAGTGGAGGGTTGATCGGATGGAAGAAGGGGGGCAGAGGATGAAGTAATGTGCCTGCAGAAGGCGCTCCAGCCGGGGGTCAGATCCTGTTCATGGAAACCATCTGGCCAGCTCGATCTGAGCCACACCAAACATACAGTACACATGATCCTCCTTTCTATCTCTCTCTCACTTTCCTGCTGCCTTAAAGCTCACCTGCCCATTTTGTTCTCATTTTTCCTTACTGCCTCATCTCTGTCTCCTTTCCATCACTTTACCTTTTCTACCCCACTGCTTTTTTCTCCTCCTTTTCTCTCTCAAAAAATATCCTACTCATTAATGCATGGCAGCTGCAGGGAGCAGTGTTACTTCATTTTTCCATGGCAACGGTCTCTCTGTTTCAGCAGATCCCATTTCAGTTTTGGTAGCAACGTGCTCCTTTGCCAGCGCTGAACACATTCATGTGTTAAATAGAAGGAATTATTGCAAAATTCCTGAAATAGAATCACCGTTCTGATCACTGGCAATTATTATCAGGGCCAGGCGAGAACATGGGTGTCCCTGGGGAGAACAGGGCTGAAAAGGGGAGATGACAGAATGAAAAGCAGTAGGGGTGAGCAGTGGGGGAGAGGGGTAGGCCGGAAATAAGCCGGGGGAAATGCTAGGGACAAAGAAGGACCCGAGAGGTAAGAGGACGGCAGGCAAAGCAAGGAGGTCAGGAGATGTACTGTAGCATGAGAAGTAAAGCAGAGAATCACAACTCCAAGGCTGAGGGCAAGAGGCCATTGTAAGATGTGCCAGGGTGACAATTGCAGCACTGCCCTTCAGCCCTAATGTGAAGTGACTACTTAAATAACACCACCTACACATTTTGTGGCCTTGCATGACCAAAGGACTTAGTTAGCTCTGCAGGGAAAAACATTCTTTCTCCCTCGTGTGTACAACACGGATGATCTGTGCTGTACGTAATGTCAAGAAGACTCCACCATCTTGGGCCTGAGGGGCTCAGTTTGGATGGTATCCCCCTCTGACCTCACCATTCCTGTTAACATGGGGTGACAAGGAAACTGACTCTTTTTTACTCTTTTTCCTCTATATCCAGATTCACTCTGCATGTTCCAATACTCCATACCACACTATTCAGAAAAAGAGTTGTATCAGTATGGCAAGAATACCAAGATGTCCTACCATATCCGGTCCCATTTTGCAGTATGTAAGCCAGTATGCTTTTCTGGCTATTCTGACCAACAGCTTGTCTCTAAGTGTCAAAGCAGTGATTTACATAGCTATACGTGTAAATTTAAAAACTATTTCTCTTTGGGTCGACTGGTTTGTCTCTTTTCAACATTAGCTGCCCGTCTGTCTTCATCACTGAGAGTTCCTTAAATAGATTAAAGGAAGTTCTCTGATGGCTTTGAATGGATTTCGAATAATGTTTCGGCCATTGTAGGGTGAAAATGGCCTATCATGAGGTAACAGGAGACGAGGGTGTTACCAACTGGGATAGATAGGAATGTACTGGATTTGAAGAAGGGGAACCATGGCTCAGAATCATCTCTGGGGTTTGGTTGAAGCACTCAGCTACAGATAGAGCGTGACACTCATGGATTCAGATTATAATCTGTGCCCTAACCACGCATGACGGGCCATCACCAGGAATCAATGCTAACTGTGTCTGTCATCGAAAAAAGACGAGTATGGGGCATAGAATGATTTTAGAGCAGAAAGCTACAAATAGAAACAGTGCATGTTCTGCTTTTTCCAGCTGCTATTCTGGTTTTAGACTTTGAGTGGGATATGTGTCTAAGACATTACATAAGCTATACTCAAGCATAAAGTCATACTGTAATGAAATGCACAGCACAGTGGGACAGAATTGCTTGCACAGATTTTTTTGAGGTTAGGCTGTTTCTTGAGGTAAGATAAAGGATGATGCAGCAAAGTGCATTAGACCTTGTAATGTATGACACTAAAATGAAAATACGGAACATGTTTTATTCCATTCTATGATATTTCTGAACTGCTGACACTGGCGGAATAAATGACAACAGACAATAGCTGAAAATGTAAACCTCATGTATTGCAGCTTTTCCAATCTGTATTGTTACTGTTTTCTTACTTACTCCTCCTCAGACCTCTATCTTCTTACCTTCTGCTGTGAATCTGTAGGAAAGAATTTATCTCCCATCCTGACTGCATCAGAGCTCAGGACTATGAGAATTTAAAAAACAATCTACACAGTCACCAGCTATCACATGTCCCTACTCTGTTTAAACAGCCTTAAGTGGTCTCAGCAGTCGTAGAATAATAAATACATTTGTAACTTTCTCTCCCCTGATCTTATTCTGCCACCTTCACTCTATCCCCCTTATTCCTCTCTCTTCTGTACAAGATGGAGAAAGCCCTGCATGCCAAATTGGGCACATGTGCAGCAGAAGTGTGAGCCATTAGGTATTCTGTTTACACCACACTAAAATAAATGGAGTGGTTTAAGTTTGGGGATATCCAAGGCCTGGGGTACCAGCTGTCGGGTCGTTCGGTTTGGTCGGCTTCCACTCCCATGTCAACAGGACAGACTGTTTCCTAATTACTGCTGGAGAACGTGGTGTGGTCCCAGTCGCACTGCCGAAGGGGACAGAGGAAAGTGGAGGCAATGACGGGCTCAGCAAACTATTAGAGGGTTGAGTTAACTTTTGTGGAAGTACTGTAAACAGCTCAATGGGCTGACATGGGACCTGGGCTCTGAAGCATTATTTCAATTCACATGCGTCATACCCTCTTTCATGTTTGACTGACATCATTTTGTGTGGTCCTAGCAATAAGAATTAAGATGAATTAAGAATGGTTGTTGGACCTCTGCATCATTGGCTATTGTTTACATGCACAAAGAAACTTGCCTATAAGCTATATGACAATTAAAGACTGACTTAGTTTACCTGCACTTCACTTTTCCTGGAATAGAATATGCCAGTAATAAACCTGTTAAGAGCAAACTGCTGTGCGCCTGTGATGACTGCATGTATATACAACTAAACACACTGCTAAAAAGATATAAAAACAGAATCCTGTGAAGTTGTTATCTCTGTAGTGATCTATGAGATGATGTGACCATAACCTTGTTTGAGGCTGGCTGTGTGCTGACTGAGAAAACCAACAGTCAAAGAATACTTCCATGCTGCAGAGATCTGTGGGATACCAAAGTAAGCCAGGCATCCTGATCAGGTCTCTCATCATGAGAGTATGAGCCTAACCTTAGTATTTAACACAATTCTGGTGCTTACAGTGGCCAACCAAAAAACCAGGATATTTGTAGCAAAATTTGAAATTAATACTCTGGGTAAATGTGGTCACCAGTTTAGCAGCAATGTTTGTAAACTGTAGACCAAGAGTCATAAATAAAGCCATTACTGGACATTACTGGTCAAAAGGATGTCCTATTCAGTAATGTACTGAACCACACGAGTACTGTGTGTGTAGACACACGTGCATACACCATGACGTTCTTTTCCTGCATCAAGAGGAGCCCTGTCAGAGAGTTGTCAGCACGTCCTGATGTTTTTCAGATGGCGCTGGTTGTGATGTGGGCTCTGCTAACTGGTCCAGTCAAGATGCAGCAAGCATCCACACAATGGGAGCACTTAACAATCCACTTAGACACTTAAAACAGACGGACAGGGATATCCAGCAAGCCAGCCAGCCAACCAGAAAGTCAGCCCACCACAAAGCGACATGAGACGCTACGTATGCATCTGTATGTAAAACAGGCTAATGAGCTAACAGCTAACAGAGGTCCCTGGAAGCCATATGGCCACAACCACAGAGAGAGCTAACCTGGGTTGGGCTTAGCTAAGCCTCAGTACCTCAAAGAAAAAGAGGAGGAAACGGGGAGAGGGGTTAGTGGTCTCTTAAGTAGATTTGGGACTGCTCCTGGACATGTGTGACAACCAATAACTTCTATATAAAGTCAAGTCTGAGAGCAAAACAACGGCGCTGTTGGTGATGCTTCGATACTAATACTAAATTCTCATAGGGCAAAATCAGCACAACAGAAAATTCAACATCATTTCCAAGACATTTAATGTCAAAATTGAGAGGTACTGTATGTGGATGTTCGTGTTCAAATAATGTAATTGCAATAATGTGAGCTTCTGTGTGTGGCTCAAAAATATTGCAGCATGGTGGGGATTGAGCCTTTAGTGCTGGAGTCTAAGGGCATGTCACTGGGCCATTCTTTCAACAACAGGACTAGATATAATGAAATCTTGCACATCACTGACCGATAAGCAACATAGAAGGACGACCGTCCAAAGGAAATGGGTATTGTATACCAAGAATCATTGTAGAGTGTACGGTTGGGTACCTGTAGAGTTAGGCGTTTAACAGCATCCCAGACTTGGGCGATGAGCTCCTTCATTCTCTCTTCTGAGTTGGTCCATGACTCCATTGCTGTGTCTGGCATCACCTTCATTGGGATGGACAGGGGGCGAGACTCTGCAAGACAAGGAAAGTGCTTCAGTAATGTCTGTTCTCAGTAACAATGTGTCTTAGTTTTGTTTTAACTCCTGGGAAGTCACCTCTTTACTACTACTCAGTGCTGTGGAACATTCTACCATATTACATAAAATCAATATATGGTGCATGAGACTATGTACTGTCTTCCATTAATCATTTATTCAACTCTCTTCATAATTCACTGTTATTTTCATTTGCTGTACGGTATCATGTTATATGATGTTTAACTGACACTTCATTGAGGTGATGTAATGTTGGCACTCTGGTTTCTTGTCTCCTACAGCAGGAGAGGGAACTATGAGAACTGAGAGAATGCACGCACACACACCCATTGAGTCCGAGACATTACATGTCCTAGTGTGCCTGCTGTGGTCCAGACGTAGGTCGATTGTCTGCACTGACACTCATGGCAACAGCCAAGCACACAAATCCCAAAGTAACTACCTCCGCAATAAGCCCTTGCGCTAACTGTATTAACCTGGAGATCAGAAATCATCTTCAGTTCAACAGACAGTTCTTGTAAGGGAAGAAGACGACACAGAGGAGAAACTGAGTATTAGAGAGAGGTGCAGATGCAAAAGTGGAAGGGAGTGAGAAAGAGGCATATAGACAGAACACATATTCTACCAGGTTAGCCTGAGGTCTGTGGATGTTAAAGCCATCAGGACGTCAGAGGTGAGGGAAGGGGGGTCCCTCTAAAGACACATTAAGACATATTCCATGATTTAAAGGTCTGCCTTGCTCAGCACCTCTATCCCACAGTTGTCATGAAACAGTGGTGATGTCACAGCACCACTGTGCCTCCTCAGACGCCACGCTCCCAAATATCACTAAAACAGCAAAATGGGTTGGCATAGCAACAAGAGTGTGTTACCAAGGCAATGGACAAATGGATGATTGGTTACTAGTGACTAGGGTCACAGGTATGCGTGTGTAAAGTGTGTGTGTGTGTGTTTTAAGTGGGAGAAACCAGACTGAAGGCCGAGATCATCATGTCTGGACTCTCTTACAGTATTTTCTCACACTCAGCATCCAGGTGCTTCTGGCATACGGGGACTATGAAGTGGACTGTTTTTGTCATGATGCCTACAATCAGTGTTGCATCATTACGCACTCTGCACAGTACTTTGACCACACTGTACATTTGACAACCAATATTTTCCAATTTTCCTTCTCCCTCATTCTTATCCGTCTAGCTACATTGTTTCTGTGAGCCTTGTACACAACCAATTCCAATGTTCATGTACTTTACTAAACATCCACATAGTCACAGATGGCAAAAATTGACTTTGACAGGACAGATTGTGTTTCATGGACTGTCTCTCATTGAGTAATGTGCAGAGAGTGCTGCACAAACCGCTGTGATATCATTGGGTTGTCAATAGTGTTTTGTTGTAGAAGGCTGTGTGTGTGTTGGAGTATTCCTGTCATACTGCATTAGAGAGCTGTTTCCTGTTCAGCTCTGCAGGGGATCCATATAGACATGACAGAGCTCTGTGGCTGCTGCTCTCTGTCATGTGGCCCAGCTGTCTAGACTAAGGAGACTTTACCCCAAGGACTGGACATGCTCTGTGTGAATGTGTGTTTATTCGTAAAGTAGGTTGTGACAAAGTAGTGTATCCTCATGTGTAAGTTTTTGGGTGCATGAGTCAATGTCTGCACCCACGTTGACATCAATGCACTGTGTGTGTGTGTGTGTTAGAGCGGGTGTGTGTGATTTAAACTCCATTGGTGGTTATCACTGGAAATACCGCAGTCTCACTACTTACGTCAGTGTCCTGGTTACCCCCCCCCCATACCCGGGATACAACGTTGCCCAACCAAACAGTGCCTTACCACATCGGAAAATACAACGCCAACATATATCCACTCACACCGCCCTGAAAACATGCTACAGGATAAACACTGAAACAGACCCCAAAGTGAGTTCACACCCTCAACAATCATCATCACTGATGAAATCTTGAAGTAAACAGAGACCACCCTTCTCAGTGTCAGTAACATCAATCCTGGTCACTTGTCGCTCCAATTTACCAAAACAATCTGTTACCCACAGTGACATTGTTAGCGTGAGGGTGGAGTGGACTATTTGGCTGTGCATGTGCATTTAGAAAATTACAACTTATTATTCTCTAGTTTAAAAGTGCTCTACATGACATCCAAAACTTTCATATAGCAGTAAACTAAATTTTCTATGTAAAGGTACAGTGACGTACTGGAGTCCTGAGCGGAGAATGAAGTCATGCTTCGTGTGTCGTAAACAGAGCTCCTCCATTCTTTGTTTTGGTAGCCGCGAATGCATGTCCATTAAAAAGTGACACGCAGAAGCCCCTGCAAGCATCTGTATGCAACTAGTACAGAGATAGAACTAGAGCCTTGTGGAGGCGATCCTTGTTTCAGCTCTGAACCACAGATCTACCCTGGATGTTGTGCACATCACCTTTAAATGCAGGTATGCAGTGTGCCACAAGCACTCACATAAACCTGTGGAACCTATTTTATAATAATTGGGAGAAAAGTTTGAGCAGCTACCATTAAATGTAGCTTTTAACACCCTGACCTTTTACTACCTTGTCATTCCAAATGGACACCACCTTCAAATTTTTTGTTTATTATTATAACTTTTCGGCCAGGCCTCAGAGGTGCTGCTGGGCGCAGTTCTCATCTAAAAACTGGTTATTGCCAATATCCTATAGAACTAATGGCTCACCTTCACCTGAAATAGACCATGGAGAGAAGTCTTTT
>CAFUXE010000354.1:186632-198217 GCA_903364295.1 Serranus cabrilla
TTTTTTTTTACTTTGGGGGTAGGTAAGGCTGTGAATGTCCTTCCCAGGAGAGAGTCTGTTAGTCCAATCAGAAAGTGTGCTTAAGTACAGCATAGGCAGTAACAATGCAAGGCCAGTCTGCTCTCCGCTTTGTTTTAAATACCATTCCAAGACTCTGTTTGTTAATCCTGGGGTCATTATTTGGAATGAAACTGCCATATCTTGTTATAGTGACTTGGCGCCTGCCATTTCTTCAGGGAGGGGATTGAAAAAAAGAGAGAGGCAGGCAGGGACAGGGAATGAGAAAGACAGAGAGAACACAAGAGGTCTAAATTCAAATGAAAGAGAAATATGACAGGAGCGCCCAAAGCTCTTAAACCTGCCCAGGCCTAACAAGTCCTGAGAGTCCTCTTAAAGTGGGGTTATTCCCCCTGTCTCGTGCCATCTCAGCCATGGCCTCATTTTCACCCTCTGTTAGGCCATTAGGCTAATATCTTTTTGGCCAAACTCTGACCATACACCCTTCCCCTCTCCTTTCCTCCTCCGTTTTGTTCTCACTCTCTCCTACCACTCCCTCTTTCTCTCTTAGTGTTCAGCTGTTGTGCGGAGCTGCCAGTCCAGTCGCCTATAAACATGCTAGAGTTCTGATGGTGATTATTCATCCTCTTTAACAGCTCCATCACTTCTCCCAGCAAGTGAAAGGCCCGGGTCTTTTTAAGTCCAGATCCTGAGCATGTGTCATGTGATCAGAGAAAACGCAGAGACCAGAGCCCTATTACAGCACGTTGACTTAAAGGCGAGAAACAAATCAGTGTTGCCTCATTTTATGATGTACAACACAACACCGTCGTGGCAGGGTAATATGCTGTTAAATGTGTGAGGGTGTGTGATGTGGGGGGAGTGTAAATCGCACATCATACAAATGTGAAATTCACAAACGCATGCATGAGCACATAAACAAATACACTCTTATACACACCAAATCACACACACTAACATCATAACAGCAGGCCAGAAACAGTTATTTCCACTACAGATTTACCAGTGTTCACAACAACAATGGCCCAAAGTATCCAGAGATCCTTTCCAATGTGTTGAGCAAGTCAACCATAAAAACAGCCTCTCATTGAGAGATCTCAGCATTTCCCCATGCCGCCTGCTATCTTTCTGGTATGTTCCCTTTTACAAATGGTTTACAGTGAGTTGAAGTGTTGTATATTCTGTTACAGCTGCATGCAGAGGCAGCAATGGGGCTCTTTAATAAACCTGCGCGCCTATTTGTTTTGGATGCAATTCCGTGTTTATTTAAATATTTACGTAACTCCATTTGTTATGGGGTTATTGAAGCCTGCATGAAAAAGTGGTGGAGTCATCAGGCTTACTGAACGGGTGAGAAATGGGGGCAGGGGGTGGCAATACGATTGGGTTTTAAAGTCAACTAATTTCTAAAGTCTCAAGTCAGTCCCAAGTCATTTTTTCTTCAGCAAGACAAATCAAGTGAAGTCAATGTTGTATTCTGGCTGCCTGAACACCTGAGCTTTTTATATATGTTGTATATTAATTAGTATTTTA
Source organism: Serranus cabrilla (assembly GCA_903364295.1). NCBI lineage: Eukaryota > Metazoa > Chordata > Actinopteri > Perciformes > Serranidae > Serranus > Serranus cabrilla. The sequence goes on from CAFUXE010000354.1 coordinate 188,184, forward strand.
TTTTTGAGCCGATTCTAAGCCTTCTCAACTACTCTCCTACCCAATTCTTTAACTTTAACTTTTTCTCCGACTGTTCCTTCCTGTTAGTGATGCAGGGGTCAGGGTATTTTAATATGCACCACCCAACACAAACATATGTGTTAATCAACCACCAGACGTGAATGGCGAGGCAGCTAACTTTATGCATTATAGTAGCACAGTTACTGAGGCAGGGGCTTTTAAGTCACAATGTCCGACACGAGTCAACATCTGTGCTGCCAGCGATGCTATAGGAAGTCCCCTCTCCAGTCAAGGTAATTGTGGAGGGAAGACTTTTTAATTCAGGCATGTGGAGACGGACTCTGATGTCTCTGGCAAGAAGGGAAGTGAAAAAAGGATCACACACATTTCCCATCGCAATCACTTTCATCATCATTATCATCAGAGTTCAGCCTGATTATACACAACGCAGCTATCCAACCTATACAATATTCAGATGAGATACTAATCTAAAAAAGAGGAGAGGAGAGAGTTTCTGCCAGCCAGACCATGACACAACATGTAAAGAATGAAAATAAAAAGACACATCTTCTCACTGTGACACAAAGACCCTTTGAAACGTCCCCTCTGAAATCATCTCAACCCCGTTTCCAATCCCCTCCTGTCCCTCTGTCATCTGAACCAAGCCCCCTCGATGCCTGCACACTAATCCACGCTTTGTCTGATGAACCACAACTCAACCCCAACTTCCCTCTCTGCTCCTTTCACTTCAACCTCAAAAACCACAGCCAACATCCACAAGGTCTAATACCCTTATCATTCATGAAAGCTGAAAAGGGATACATAAGGACAAATCCATTCCCCGCAGACTGTTCTGTCTGTCCTGGAAGTCAGAGAAGGGTTTGCATGGGCTCATCAGTGTGCAGCGGCCAGAAGTCCCCCACTGACTACAGCCATGCTTCTCAGGGGGGGCCTCCTATCTCATTATTCCTCCTCTTTCGTGTTTTCTTTCCCCACTCCAACCATCATTACCTTGATAAATTATTGACTTTACCAGAAAAATTAAACTATATAAATAACTCCACAATGAAAATATTATCCCCTTCTGAAAAGCGTACAGCAGCCAATAAAAACCTGCCTGACTTCCATCAGGCTACTTGGGCTTGGATTATAGTTATGTATGACTGCGTAGTTCTGCCTGAAGTCCTCTCATCAGTTCTCTCTTTTCTTTCATATATGTGTATATGCATGTGTATATTAATTTCTCTCTGCTGTTTCTTTTTCCAAAATATATTGATTTATTTCTTTCCAGAATATACATCTCTCAACCATGAAACCTGGACTTTCTTTCCTGTTCCAACCTTTTTTGCTGACGCACTCCAGTTGAGATCACAGAAAAGCCATCAGTACGGAAATGTTTTGTGAGGCCCCCAGCCCCGATTCCACCAGATATTGTCCTCTAACTCTCATATTTACAACATGAACAATGCATATGTTTCCATGTCTCTCTTTCTCTTTCTGGTGCTCCCAGTAAACAGCAAAAATTACATCTAATCCCATCATCCAGACCACTAGCAGACAGGAACTAAGACAACAGTTCTTGATCCAACCTTCATGAAGCACAGCCAGATTGTAGGATAGGTTTCTCAGCAAAAGAAGTATGTTCTCAGAGAGCCAACGGCTAATTTTAGGATTGAAAAGGAAAGCCAGTGAGATCATTACTCTGGTAGATTTTAGAGAACAATGAGAAGCTCGGGACTCGGGAGGCTCTCGATCAGAAACACAGTACTGCTGCCAATAAGAACATTCATTAGGGACAAATAAAGAAAATACTTAGAGGCTAGTTTTATGTGAACCAATTTGTGGCGTAATTGTGCGGGCAGACAGAAATCGACCTCAAACTGAGAAGAAACAACTTGTTTTCAAAGTCTCTGTTCCATGGCCTTTCTTGTAAGAATAATCACACAAAAACAACTGTTAACACTTCTGGTGATGTTACTAAGCAATATTCAAACAAACCTGTGTTGCAATTAAATAATCAGCTGTGTGTTTAGTTTTTAAAAATGAAGCATAAACCTCAGCCTCTACTCTATCCACCAGGATATTTAGTCAGACTACATATTTTGACCAGAAAAACCTGATGGTCTGACCAGAAATATTAGCTATTATAAAAGCAAACCAGAGCCGTACAATTATGAAAAGGGAGAATTGTGGAGAAACAACGTTTAGCAGAAAACCACTTGGACAAGGCTAAAAAATGAGTATTTGTACAGCATATGTACAGAGTATATAGCATTACAAAAGACAAATCAATTCAAAGAGATATATGATTCCTTATGTGATGGAGAGCCAACCTTAATTGCAGACGTGTGTCTTTAGTAACATGAAAATATCTGTAATATATTTTCCCATGTGCTGTGTTCAAAGTCAAAGTCTCTGTCATCCACCGGAACTGGCTTCTGTCCAATTCAGCCAGTGCTGGTTCTGAAAGTAAGTGGTGTTTTGTAACATGCACCCTGTATATTTAACATGTGCAGTGACCAAAACCAGAAAGGAAGAGAGAAAGAGTGAAATATTGTGTTGCCAAATGGAGCTGAGTGGATATGGGTTCTGAGATTGGAGCTGGGCAGCCCCACAGCCCCAGTATGATATCACCTTGCCCGCAATGCTTTCTGGGGAAATGATCTGCAGTGAACTGGTCCTGTGTGTCTCTGTACATTTGCCTACACATTAACAGGCACCTTACTAAAGCCTGCAGGGAAGTCCCCCTTGATTACTACGAAACTGTAGCTAGGCTGAATGTTGTAACAAAACAACATAACACTCTCTTTACATCATAAAAGTGCCAGGCATGCGTTCAAATGGCCAATTGGAAGCAGGGACATCTAGCGAGTGCAATTGTTCTGAGGAGGCTTTGAACTGCTGAAAACTCTGAAAATGATTTTCTTCCAGTGGATTATGATTTATTCTGTAATTCCCTGAGGTGATTTCTGTGGGGAAATCAATAGCTCCAGTGGAAAACTATGATAATCAATAGGCACAGAAAAAGACTGCTCTCGCCAATTTATAATCAGGCGGAACAAAACACCGCTCTATATCAATATTACATACATCCAGCACATCAGGTCATTTTATCTTATAATAGTAATTCAAACAACCACACTCTGGACATCCAAACTGTTAACTTATATTTTTGAATTGACCATTTTAATGCAAGAGGATCATATTGGGGTCTTCAGATAAGGGGGCCAGAACGGTATGTATCCTGGAGCAGAAAATAATACTGTAGCGGACTCAGGGAGGAATCAGTTGAAACAACTTTCAGTGTGTTCCAATAAGGGACCAACAGCATTACTGAGGGACTTGGGACTACAGTGTTTGTGGTATTAAAAGAAATTGACTTAATTTGTAGCATATTTAACAGCAGCAGCTCTTCACAAAGTGACAGAAGGAAAACACTAAAGGAATACATACATCGCAAGCATTCAGGGGTTAAATATTTCAACTGCATACTTAAGGTTGTTTTATTGTTCTTTTAGATGTACGGAAGGTAGGAAGCAAAAGGCAGGCTCAGACTAACGTCACATTTGTAGGGTGGTGGTCGCCTTTGACTCACTAGCCGCTACCTGTGCACATGTGTTGTTAGCATTGTGCGGTTTTGGAGCTGAAACAGTCAGGCCATTAGGAAGACGCCAGAGGCGTTTTTGAGACAAAGGACGTGCTTGTCACACACACTTCAGAAAACTGTACATAAACTTTTTTAAACTGAACAGCTACAAAGTAGTAGTTCCCACGCCAAGAGATCTAGTTACTGGGACCCAGAACGGTGGCCAGGTGGTGAGTAATCTAACACACAAACACACACCCACAAAAGTTAGGTTCCATCTTTGTATCAAATACAACACTTCTAGGTTATAGGGTTGCTTAGCCTTAGCACTGAGCATTTACCAGAGCCATGTTAGCAAAGCAGGTTAACACCAGTGTTGTTTCCTATAAGAACCTCATGACGTCTTCTCCTGAAGGTCAATGGAGCAGCAGCACCGGTGGCAGTCCAGTTGGCTGGCTGCCCCTGTTGAACCTGGGCCAGTCTTATGTGTTTATTCCCCACGCATCGCTTTGAATGGCAGTTTGAACACGTGTTGACTCCAACTGGCTAACAACCTGCGCCTCTCTCCTCTGTTTACCAAAATAAATGAAGACTGAAAAATAAAACGTCTGTTCTGTGATTACAACCCCCTTAGAGTCTCCTGAGAAATTATATGCCGGCAATAAACGCACAACTAAAATCAGCCTTGTCATACATCTGGACGTTTATTTGTTGTCATGTTAAAACAAGCACATTAGAGTGACTGAGTCAAATGCCAAATGATAATTTAGCTAAAAGAAGAAGAAGAAAAATAATACTCTCTGTGTACCTGCTCCAAAATGGGACAAATGAGTTGGTTCATTTCAAGTCATTTCTTACATCAACACAATTTATTTCTCTGGGCGATTATTAATTTACCTGAAAACCTTGCTCCATTACAGCTGATGAGATTAAGGTCCATAAAGACACAATGGTCATTTCTCAACTGTTTTCACATCAGCTTTACCCTGTAGTAAATCATTTTGAATCATTGATTCAACCTAAAATAAACAGCTAGATCGGATGTCCGTGGGTAAACATGCAGCAATTACAAATAGATTGTGAAAAATCCATCATATTGCTCTTTGGGGCTCACAGATAAAATGCGTCCCGCTGACAAGAAAAAGAAGAAGACAGTTTTATGTCCAGCTAACAGTCAACAAAGTATAAACACCACAGGCAAACATGATAAACTAATAACGATGTTAGATTTAAGGGCTGACCCTGGCCAGTGTTTTTTTTAACACAACAGCTAGAGCAGAGTGAGCTCCCATCATCTCCCTCCAGCTCCTTATTCACAGTGTGCTCCACACATGGTAAAGCAATTAATAAATCATCTTTAGAGAGCCTAATTCCAATCATAACATGTTAGATGTCAGCAGCTCTTCTCATGAGGTGACTGGGGGGTGGGGGTGGGGGGTGCTTTACAAGGGAAAGTCCACCCTAACAACAGAATCCACATATGTTATTCCCATGACCTTGAGCCTTCGAGGACTCCTGGCTCACCACGCTTTGAACGTGGCCCACTTTTGTGAAACTGAGTACAGTTATGGGGTTAACATATGAGAATTCCGTTTTTGGGTGGATTTTTACCTGAGCTGCCTTAGCAAATGGCTCTTTCCACAACATTCTCCATTAAACAACTATTACCCAGAGGGAAACTAAATATCAGGATAGATCAGTCTGCATATCAAGTTTCTGTGTACCGAGTATCTGCCCTTCCATGGCCAGTCAACCCCCGGGAATATTAGGAATTAACATTCCATTTATCATTCTCCAATTAATCACAAGAACAATGTATTATTAAGAGAAATGAGGTGGACACAACCCAAGAAGATGTGGGGAGTTCACATTTTTCACTGAAGGCCTGTATGACATATAAAGTCATTTTTACAAACAGGGAAACAACAAAGTTAATTGCAGGAAGGACGCATTGTTATGTTACAAGGATAATGTGGAACTGGAGTTCTGGGATGAAGGAAACAAAATACTTGCTATGCTGCAAGTCCTCCTTTGTAGTGCTGAGCTGTAGTCTATCAAGATCTTCTGACTGCAGGAAGCTTATTGTTTCATCATGATTAAAACCACTAGAGCTAAATGCCTCTGCCCTTTTTTATTCTGATTGCTGGCGGAAACAATTTGTAACTTTTCATTACATCCACTCCTGTAAAACCGCGGCAATTTTCAGAGAAGATGCTATTCAATTACTTGCAAGTTCCAATCCAACATAGAGTGTTGGATTGGGAGCTGAATTTCAACAAAAAACAGTACCAGCACCTAGTTACCAATGTCTTGTTTTTACTCCAAAAGAGAAATATTTGGATAAGAAAGCGCTTGAGTCTGCCTCAGTATATGTTTCTCGCTAACTAATGCAGTGCAACAATGAGATGCCTTATACAAATAGGTCTAACACTAAACACTCCAACAGATACAATTTTGAGGCCAGATGTGCTGAACACTAAACACTGTGTGTGAATGTATGCGTTAGTTGTCCACTGCCTTGGATTTTTATAATGATGCCAATATTTAGAGAGCTGGCCAGTCGATGGTTGAAATATAATATAGATATCTTTTTTTTTGTTACATCAGATAAAATAAACAATGTAATACATTTAACAAAATAGCTAACCTTAAACATTTATATAACACTGCTATAGTCCGTATTTTCTCTGCTGAACTCTGACTGTAATAAACTCTATTCATATCTGCAAATATATCAACTAAATTGTCCACAACAACAAAAACGTGAATGAAAAATAAATAGAGGTTAAGAGCACTCAGCAACCACATTTATATATTTTAAGAAGATAATGAAATGTGTAAACTTTCATATATAAGAGAACAAATAAACAACGTAAGGAGGAGTTGCCTTCCCAAGTTTTCACACTGACAAAGCTGCATCCATATATGACTGTAGACATTTACTGTTAATTGGTCTTATGAGCACAGGTATTGGCCAATGCATTTAATCTCAAAGTGGCATCAATCGGCCTGCTTAATTGACAAATGGGCCCATCACAATTATGTGTGTTATCTGTTCATTCTAAAATTGTCTAAAACATAAAAGAAACATCATATGAGAATTTGCCAATAATTTGTCTTGAACTGAATACTATGCAAAGCCAGTATACGTGATGTTTAAACTAATATACATTTGAACATACACTTGAGTCTTTGACTCTGATGTATTCTGTTTCTGTGTTTCCACAGCCTCCCAACTTCTTAAGAATCAGGGTTGTGGACAGTGACACTAACTTGTGCAGACAGCATGACTAAGAAAAAGACTATGAAAAAGTGAAAAACTTAACAGAAAGACAAACAGACAGCTACCCCGACAGAAAAAACAAAAAGTTAGAGAGATGGACAGTCGGTGGACAAACCATGCACACTGATAGCCAATGTACTCTCATCAGTTGAGTGTTGCTGACAAGCTTCTGCCCGATTGAACTTTTTTGCGGTGTTAGAGCCAAGGTTACTGTTTACTGCAATCCCTAATGAGAGAATATCTTGTTGAGATGTGAGTAAGCAAAAGATGCTGCAGAATGGAAAAGCCATTAGTGCAGATTTTGAATGAAACAAGGAACAGAGGGAAAACCAGGAGGAAAAGGCAGCGTGACCTTTCAGCTGTGAGCTTTTAAAGCGAGCAAGGAAATAACCCTAATGGCCTTTTTTTAGACTCTGAAATGTCAAAGGAGCATTTTTCCTATCAAAACACTTGACATGGGGGGACGTCATAGACATGCAATGTTATTAACAGCTACAGGATGACTTCACCCAAAACAGGGATTCATCACTCCTGTTGGGAACACATTTCCCAAGGACTAAAAGAAGCAGAAGAAAGACAAACAACCACTTGCTTATTTCCCCTGACTCTTCACAGCGATGCTTTGGCAGAGAATGTTTCAACCGTTAAAGTGTTTAGAGGACCTGGAACCTAAACACAGTGAGAGTCAAACAGTAGAGGCTAGGAAGACTCTTTTTTTAAAGATATTTATTTATTCGTTTCTTAAACTCTGTAAATAATTCAATCCCATGAAGCTAGCCAAGAAGTTCTATTGGATCACATTAATTAAATATCTATAGGGGAACAAGAGAGGAGGGGGGTGGGCTATTAGGGTTATAAATACACCACATGAGTATTAAATGAAAACCATTTCTGCAGTCAGTAAGGCTCTGTGTTGTGTCATGGACAGCTCCTTAACAGAGTGACTGCTCCAGCCATCCTCCCAGGTAGTACAGTAAGAATGTATAGAGTATATTATGTGCGTGTGTTCGGATATCAGGTAGTTTTTTGTGATCATTCAGTATCTCCAAGGTCCACTAAACAGATTCCTTACACTGTCAGTCAGTCAGAAATTAAATTCCTCCCTCAACTGTCCTGCCACCGTCAACAATAAGCTCAAAAACTTGTGAATACTGTTGGTGTTCTTCACAGTGTGATTTGACACTTCTTAAACCGTGTGGCGCAGAGACATGACAAGTGAGCGCAGTGGTTTGACATCCAAATCATCACAGCAAAACAGTAGTCTGTGATATGCAGGCCGACCCACCTCATGGGTGACAAAGCTGGGTTTGAGTTATAGGTAAGTTACAGAAACCACAAATCAAAAAGACAGTATGATGAAGCCTATCTTCCTCTCAATGCGTGCGTTGGGAGATGAGGAGGGGCTTGTGCATATTTTGTGACTGAAACTCAGCTGACATTATAAGACCAAAGACATTATGAAGACACTTATACTTCATACTGTGAACATTCCCTGGACAATCATTTTTCACTTTTCTTGTAATTGGTTTAATTGCATATTTAGGTTTCTTGACTTTTCTCTTACTTTGTTGGTACCGTGCAACAATACACCAAAGCAATTTCCTCATACATGAAAACCTACTTAAATCATTTGAAATAAAAGAAATTCATATTTCAAGGTGGGGAATGACAGAAAATGTTTGAGAACCACTTCACTAAAGCAAGCAGTCACATCCTTGACAAGGTCCGGAACCGATTCTATCCTCCCTCAGCCCATATCCTGTCCTCCTCTTTTCTGTTTCTCCAATCTGTCCATCTCCATCCAAAGGGTTCAGATTTTCCAACTTAGAGACCAATTTGGAAAAATTCTAGAAAGCATCGAGGGAAAGACCACAGCAATGTAACACAAGTGTGTAGGGGTGTTTGTGTGTGTGACATGCACAGGTGTGTACATGTACAGTTTAAACCTACCTGCCTCTATGTATGTGTCTGCATGTATGTGTGCTGATGTACATGTATTCTGTGAAGCTGTGCGTGTGTGTGTGTGTGTAGTGTTCTGAACAGGGGGGTCCCAGAAAGCGGAAAACTGGCATGGAAGAAAGCTTCACACAGCCAAGCCACTCATCTATTCTGGGCATCCAGAGCCCACAGTAATACTACCAGAGGAGGAAAACAGAGGAGGACATGCCTGGATATGTGGTGTCCTCTGCGAAACGAGTTCACTCAGGTGTCAGCAAGCTGTAGTGTGTTATGTAACAACATAGTAACATGATTTCATTGCATAGAAACAAGGTTAAATGCGGTAAAATGTTGTTATTCCACTACTGAAAGACCATATCCTTAAACACAGAAACAGCAAATATCAAGGGGGAAATAAATGCCTTTGCAGGTTTCATTTGTGTATTAATCTTGACACAAAACACTGAAAACAAACACTGAGAGAAGATCTTTTACAACCCCGTCCCCTTTACGTGTGTAAACCTCCATGCTTCACTGAGGTGATGTCATGTTATTATAAGCAGTGCAACGTCATAGTCATATCTTTAATATTATAGCTGTGGCACAGCTTGGAGTTGGTAGACCTACCTGTCACTGTCTTGGTTTTGACCGGGCTGCTGGCATAGTCTGAGGCCTGATTGGAGGGCTGTTTGGCCAGTGGTGTGCTCCCTACCGACACCTCGTCCTCTCTCCTCTTGGCCAGAGGAACTGAACCTGGAGTCTGCAATGACATCACAACATGATTGAGCACCTATACAGCCATGGGAAAGGAAGCATGTTGTTTTATTGTAACATGACTGTATTTGCTTCATTTAGTCTTTTAAAAAAGAGCATGTTATCAGGTGTAATACCTGATAACATGCTCTGTTTTTCCCTCGGCAGAAATTCTTAAAATATTCCTGATTATACAACCATTGTTCTGTGTTGGTAAGGCCACGGAGAGATAAATTAGAATTAGATAAATTAAGACGATATAAAGATCTGGGGTAATCAGGAAACACAATGCATAATGCAACACAAGACAGAAAGGGAGGCAGGGAGAGAGAAAGAGAAAAGAAAAATGCAGTGGAACACAACAGAGGCCTCCAAGACCAACAAGGACTAGTGACAGCTCCCTGTTTTTTTTGAGCAGTCTCCCATGCTGCTGGCAGGCCAAACACACACACACAGACGCACACACACACACAC
>CAFUXE010000354.1:200015-214581 GCA_903364295.1 Serranus cabrilla
AAAAAAAAAAAAAACATTATAAAGTATTACAATATGATACTTTCATGTACTATATATATTTATGTGCCTTTATGGGGTGAACCTGTGCTATATCCCAGGCAATCAAACTGAGCATGTCTGCATATGTGTGTGTGTGTGTGCATGTGTGTAGCGTGGGCACAGAGCATTCAATGTCCATAACCATCACCATGACCCCTGTCAAATAAATAGAGAGAGAGTGGATGGAAGACAGGGAGCAGAGCACATGGAAAAAGGTAGCTGGGAATGAGAGGCAATGGAGAGGGAGGGAGGGAGGACATTTACATTCCCTTCAGGAGCCGCTAAGAATGAGTGCAACAGTAGAATATTCTGCCGGTACTCTGTTAATACAAATAACATGTATAAGACATGTGAAACATCAAAAGTGAAACATGTTTAAATGTTGACACAAAGGGCCTGGAGCAGAAAGTGAAATACTTTGTCTGAGAATGTGAGGATCAGGTACCTGTTGCTGCTGCCTGCTGCTCCCTCTGTGAGGTTGGTACAACAACCACGTGCAGAAAACTGGGTCCACGTTGACAGCTATGCCCTGGACACTGACCAGCAGGACTGCACCTGGACAACACAAAACAGAAAAAGAAAAGATCAGAGATTTAATAATGTAATTTTAAAAACAAAGAAAATGAAAGCCAAGATATATTAGAACTTTTTCCAAAAATAAAAGACTAATAGGAAAGGATATTTGTGCATCTGTCTTGCAGAGCTGTGCAGAATGATTGAGAAAAGTGGAAACTATCTGAACTCACATAGACAAAATGTTCCGATGCTGATGCTGCAATTATTTCCGCTAAGTAGGAGGCACATCGATACAGATCATTGAAATCAATGTAAGGTAATAACCGACGAGTGAAAGTGACTTAAGGCAAATCTGCTCAGGTTGTTCCCCTCCCACGCAGTTTACACTGTGTCCTAATGACCTGCTGGTGGGTATGGAGCCTGCTTGTTGGAGTGCAGCAAGGAGCACAGTTTGTTTCAATTGCGCTGTTCAAAGTGGTATCACACTAAGCCAAGAATAACATTTTCTTTTGATAAATTTCTATGAAACTGGAGACTTTCTCTGGGTTTTGGTTTACTCTTAAATAATAATCTTTACCAACAATAAGCAGGCCCTGAGGTAATGCATTAGGATCCTATCAATAATGATTCCCATGCCGGCAGGATTAGCGCAGGGTCTCTGACGTGCCGTGGAATGTCCCAGCATGACGATAGGAGGATGTTTCAGCTCTAGAAGGACTTTCAGCAGTTTAATGGAGCTTTGGACAAGACCCCGGTCTTCTGTTTCAGGCCCTGAGGCAAAGCTTTAAGTGTGTAAGTGTGAATGTGTAAATGTGTGTGTGCATTTCACCTCCGACAAAGCCTGATTGCTTGTTGCTTTGCCTAACATTTTAGTGTCTCTAAAGCATGGACAAAGCACAACTATAAACTCTCCCTTGACACACACATATTTTTTGTTACACCAGCTCTCTAGTTTGGCAGCAATTGCTCCCTCCTCCATTATTCCCTGTGAACAATGCAAATAAAACAGCTCTAATTTGCTCCACTTTTACAACGTACAGTGATTTGTGGCCTGTGAGCCTTGTGTGTGTGTGTGTGTGTGTGTGTGTGTGTGTGTGTAAAGTAAAAGTGTTTAACTGAATCTTGAGCGATGTCAAATATGTGTTTGTCTGTAATGTGTGAAGTCTGTGGTATGTGTGTGCATCTACAGTACAGTATGATGTAATGGTGTATGCATGTATCAATATTAGTGTCTGATCGTTATTCACCAGGTGCACTTAATCCTGAGCTATGGTTTATTACTGGCAAAGAGTCCTTTCTGAGCAAAGGAGAAACTTTCTCATTGGATCAAGTCAAACTACCACACATTTCTTCCTTTCTTGCTTCATCTTTCTACTTTTTCTTTCTTTCCGTCACTTGGAGCCCGACCTCGTTATCTATCTATTTTACAGGCTGATATTGGCCCAACATGACATGTCAGTATCTATGGGTATCCAAGAATATGTTGCCTAATATATACCATTATGAAAACTTTTTTACATAATAGATAATGCGGAAAATTATGCTTGGGGTGATTTTGAAATTGTGTTATGCTATTTGTTCTCCATTTTTCATTACTTTTTAAAAATGGCCACTAATTGACTAATACTGAACAGAAACAGCATTTTTTTTAACTATTTATTTTAAATTCTTTACTTTCACAGTTTCTCAATATCCAGAATTATCTGACAATGTAATACATTGTATGTCTAATGTGTAATACTCACATTATGCTCAAAACTAAATAAACTCAAATAATGCTCAAAAAATCACTTAATCAGCCACCATAACGGTAATCGATACATTTTATCCCTATAAATGAGGAACTCCACCTCCATCTTTGCAACAAGATCTCTAGACCTAAACGACAGGATAGAGCATTTGTTAATACCACCCAGTATGACACACGAGAGATTGGCAAAAGCAGCTTGTGGTACAGTGGAGCGTTCCAAAAATAACACACATGTCCTTATACATACACGTACTGTTCATGGTTGTAAAAAAAAAAAAGGCTGCAGTTTCTGTGAATTTAAGCTCCGAAACCACTGATCTAGGTTTAGGGCCAAAAACTTCCTGGTTAGGCTTTATAAAAGACAGTTTAAACAGTAAATACATGTACGTAAATGCCGCAAGTGAATTAGTTATGGGGGTGACGTGATTACCGTAAATTATGTAAAAAAATGTAAGTTACCTAAAAAAGCTTTTACTTTTGTTGTCCTGGGTGAAAATCGTCCCAAGTGTGGCATCTGGCATTTAAACTCCTTATCCCTGTCAATCATTAATACTGTCAGAAGGATGGCACTCTAAAACATAAATATGACATGTATTTTACATTGATGTTTTTGAGGGGAGACCAGTCTGATCTTTTTGTTTCTGTGCTGTTTCCCTATAAATCTACACATTCACTGTCTTTCTAATAGATAAGTGCCATTTGTTCCTGATTCAGTTCCTCTCTCACCTAATTGTATCCTTCATCTGAGCCTCTCCATTACAAGTTGTCTCTTCCTTCTTCCATCATTCCTTCCTTGCCTCCCTTCATCCTCCTTCACCCCTCTTTACCCTTCCTTCTGAAACCATACCTCCACCCTTCCTCGTCATCCTACATCCACCTCTCTCCCCCTCCTCCTGACGAAGAATCACAACCTCAGCCCTGTGGCTTGAACTCCTATACCACAGTGTGGCTGCTTAATAGGCTTTGGCTGTGGTTGTAGTGCTGGGGCCCGACTTCAAGTGGTTTCATCGTAGCCCAAAACAGCATGAGCAGTAAAGGACGCAAAAGGCTGGGAATGAGCTGAGGAGTGAAGATGTATTCAATAAATTGACCCTAAATTGTGGTCGCTGGGATGCACAGAGCACGACAAAGCACATTCAGCAGAAATGAATCATAGCACAATAAATCGTATAATTTAGTGGAGAGATTGCTTATTTAACCGTTATTATATGGTAACATGAGCAAATAAAAATATATAAATTGCCTAATTGCAGATAACTACTTCCACCACAGCAGATTACACAGTATGAAGATGCATTAAAGTCAATGAAGACATAAGGCACACTGTACTGCCACCAACTCTTTTCATTTAAACAATAGTCACCAAGAAAATAAGAAATAAGTAAGCTAAAGTAACTGGCACTGTATCAGCAGTCTTTAAAGTGTCATGCCAGCAGCTGTCATCTTATCGTGGCTGTGTGACATGCCTGTTTGGCTTCAGCCAATGACAGCCATGACTATTTTGATAAATCACAACACCACTCAAAAAGTTATATTTCTGAAATTAACAGAGCAAACAATCTCTCTCTCTCTCTCTATTTCTGCCAGTGACACAGAAACAAAATATGTGTTGACCTGGCTTTTGAGCCTTTGAAAACCAAGGCTTTACCATACACTCTATGTTTTCTTGTTTCATCACTGTGTTGACATAACTGCTGGAGAGTGACACCTCCTTTGAAGCGTGCAGCACCATGAAACGGCCTGGCATGTTCAGAGGGCGACCTCGGCAGCAGGCTGACTGTTGTTTTTCTCTGCTCTAACAGGGTGGCATATGAGTAATTACGGAATGTGATGACAATGATAACAGAGGTGTTTTTCTTACTTCCTAAATGATTCCTCAAAAAAACAGCAGAAAACTGCTCAGTGGCCTAGACTCTGAACACACACACAACCGCAAAATATCCGTGCAGGCATCTGTGAAGACACACTTACCTTGACTCACCCACAGTGGACCTATTAATGTCAAAGGTGTTTTTTTCTTAAGACCAGTAGAGTTAAAAGAGAGCACGGGGCTGCTGGTGTTGTTTTACGGCTGTCTGTCTTCAGGCTGTGAGCAGCCTGAGGCTACAGTAGAGCATGAGACCAGAATGAGAGAAGGCCTCTAACCTTTAACCTGTTTAAGTTCTTCTTCTTTAGAGCCCCAGTAATGTATCAGCCACACATCTTTCTGTCTTATATTGTCTTTTTATCAGGTTATGTTGTTTATACATTGAGATTTTTTAATGCAAAAGCTGCTTTTGTTCAGTCACTGCAAGCATGAAATTCAATAAACTGGGAGCGGTTAGGTCAGTGCAAGTTCAAAAACCATGTCCCGCAGTGGAGACCAAAGCCCTGATTGGGGTTACAGAGGGCACAACCTCCCAACTACAGGGCCATGACCCCATCGTCAGAGTTACAGACAGGCAAGGAGAGGTGGGGCAGCCAACCATCCACCCCCCAGGTAGACAGAGGGGGAAGGATTCATGTTCAAGCCAACTAATCGCCCCCTCAGAATCGCTTCATTGTTGGACGTGAGGCAGCGCTGGGACCCTGCGTCCAGCTTCTCCAACAGAAAATAAATAAATATAGCCCAGCCCGCGTCAGCCAGATGACTTCTGACAGGTTTGGTTAATTTTGAAGCCAAGTAGCAAAACAAAACATTACGCCAGCGTGCGGGGCCTACGCTGCCTTTAATTGCTTTTCCGATGAGCTCATGACTCGAAGGTGTCCTGGAGCGAGCCATGCAGCCCGACAGGTGTTCTTCTAGTGTGTGTGTCGGTGTGAGTGTCTATGACTATGAATGTGTGTGTGTGTGTGAGTATGAGAGGGAGACAGAGAGAGAGCTGGAGCTGTTGACACCACTGAAAAAGGGCTCAGCTGTGTGTGGGTGGGTGCAAGGAACAGTGTGCACAGTATATATGTTGTAGGGCTGGGCAATCATATGATCAGGGTTAGTGATTGCGATAAATTTCAGGTCGATTACGGTGATCTGCTGGGGGCATATTTACTCGATCAAACATGGCGGAATTGTGCGAGACAACAGCCTTTTCCTGCTCCATTCTGTTTGGACGTTGCTGGAGAAGTAAACAAAATGAGCACAGCGGGAGCCTCCACAGAACGAGTAGTTGTCCGCGCTCTCACCACGGGGACGAGCGAATACAACGCGACCGGGATGTCAAACACTCAAGATGTCATGACAACCACAACAGTGCCAGCACTCTGTTAGCATTACAGGAGTTTTGCCTTGTTAGAGCAAATGGCTAGCTAAGCTCACTGCTGTCCAGCTAGCCTCCACTTTTATTCGCGGTGCATGTATTTCTCTGCGTTACGGTAAGAACGTGTTACAGCCGCCTTCAAAATAAAGTTACTGCGTATGTTAATAAAATGTTGAACTAATCTCTAGTTTTATTAGTTTTCAGTACAGATGCTTTAAAACTGTCAGTTTAAAAACAATAAAAAAACATTGTGATAATAATCCAGATTGGACGATATGAAAATATATATCGTGATCATTATTTCTGCCATATCGCCCAGTCCTGATAAATTGTGTGATGGTGCATGATAAAAGTGTGTACATGTGTTTATATGAACATTAGGAAGTGTTTCTATTTGTATCCATGTGCTGTAGGACAGTGAACAGACACTGACTCATGAAGCCACACACCTTCTTGCTCACTTAGACACACACACACACACACACACACACACACACACACTGTACTGCTGTTCCCCTGCCGTGCTATGACCCAGCAGCCCAGGGGCAATGCCGCTGCAGGAGCCCCGGGGCTCAGGAAGGACACAGGCAGGTTTGACTGGAAACAGATCCTGGCCTACGGAAAGCCTGCTCTCACTCTGGGCCCATACAACTCACTCCAGTGAATGCCGCTATATACGTGTGTCCATGAATGTGTGTATGTGGTTTTAAGAGAATATAACCGTGTATGCGTAAGTGTGTGTGTGTCTTCCAATATGGCCTAACTGCGGTAGCCTGCAGCTGACAGGCTAGACCCACCTCGTAAAGGTTGACTATGGCTGTGGGTACAGTAACAGTAATAGGCAGGAAGAAAGCTGGAGAGTGATTCAGCCAGTGAACGAGTCAGTGAAAGGCAGACATAGAGAAAGATGGAGCAACAGAAGCAGAGAAACACCTAAAAATACACTGAAAGACAGAATAACAGACACACATTCAGAAAGAGAGAGAGAGAAAAAAACAGTGACAGAGTGGACAGTGATACACTACATGAACAGGGAGAACATTTAAAACAGTGGAGGATGAGAAAGCACGTTTTTTAAAAAGTCCTTTTCCTAATCTACATGATAAGTGAGTAGGCCTCAGAATTTGGCCATGGATCTGTATGATTTATGGGATGACTACAGTGAGTCTCCATCCATGCAAAGTCCTGTGAACCGGATATATCACACACAGCCAAGTCTGGATAAGCATTAAAAGCATGTACGTGTGTGTGTGTGTGTGTGTGTGTGTCTACATTACATGAATGTTCGAAGGTCCATGGACATATACACAAATCCACCAGACAATTCAAAACTGTGCATGTACATGCATACATGTACATGCACAGAAATGTGTGCATGTCAACACGTGTACATGGATGGTTATGTATGTAGTAGTGTGTACAGGGCCGTATCTCACCCACAGAGAGAGATCTATCCATCCCCTGTCCCATCAGGACTGAGGCTCCTTCTTTCCCATCTGCTGGGTTTAGTGACTCATGGCCGTTAGCTGTAGACTTGACATATTTCTAAGACTAATGTTTGAGTCCAGACAAAAGCGCTGACCATTCTGCAGTGCTGTTGTCTGCAGAGTTTTGGGTGGTGCTTGACTCAACAGGAGCAACCATGTGGGTATTGGTGTGCACTACATTATGTATATTAAATATTTATTTCATATCATATTTGAAGATATATATAACATAACATTTTTCACTCTGGTGATTGGAATACTACAAAAATACACATACTCCAACAAATATGGGACAGTATTTCACCGTGCAAATAACTGACGATTTACTAAATGCAGGGATGACACTTGTGAAGATTGTTTACAGTTAGCCCCAAACCTTTTAATGTCCTTAAAAATGTATAGCAAACTTTACAAACTAAAACAAGCCCTTTGTTTGAACTGACATTCTGCATTTAATAGATTTATTGCAAACGATGGGTTCCCTAAGAGTCTCGGTCCATCCATGCAAAGATAGATTGCTCAGAGGGGTACACAGAGACCAACTGCCCAGCACAGAGGAGTCACAGGCAGATGCGATGTAAAGTCGGTGTGGGGACAATGCAGCCTGCTAGCTCCAAAGCTAAGCTAAGTTGGGATGTTTTCATGCAGCCCGGTTTCTAATATAACAACACAGCCATCGAAGAGGTGGTTCCTAATCCACATTCTCATGGTCCAGCATGTTGAGCATTTGCAAGAACAATACTGTACAGGAGTCCTTTGCAGAGCTTTACTTTGCATAGCCTGGATCCCAGGTCACTTGCCTCAATTCTGCATCCACTTGCCCCATCCGTTTACTGCTATACAACTAATAGTGTGGCTAAGTGTACAAGCTACAGTGACTCACTATTACCACTTGAGGCTCAAGTGGTATTATTGAGAAGGACAGGCCAGGTTGACATGCTTATTTCAGGAGATATCTCTGCAACACAGTACGTCCAACTTGTCATTTTTTTGCTTTTAACATTAATTAATCTTTAGAATGATATAAACTAAAATCTGTCCAAATCTTACAAATTACACATTTAAACATGTCCCTCTGAAACTTTATTAAGATTGACACTAACAGTTTTTGTTTTTGTCTATAATGTAAACAGCATAAAACATACTAACTATTGTGTATGGTCATGGAAAGATGGACTTGTACACATTCTCAGTATGTACCATGAACTAGTAGTGAGTCAGATGATGGGTTGAAGCAGCCGGACAGCAGCTCGGTCAAGCTCCATATGTTGACAAGAGCCAAAGCCAAACATATCCCCCTTCTAGTTGATTCCATGCCTTCATAAATCCACATCAACTCTTGTGTTGAAAAGACAACCAGAAACTGCACAACTGGTGCCTGTGCCCCTGCTGAAACCCAAGCAGCCGTGATTTGGACTATTCCAGCCGTTATCTCTCTTCCTATCCTCTCTCTCCTACACCATTTCTCTGATATTCCCACAAAAATACAAACTTTCTGTCTCCCTCACTTCAGATCACACCAAAGGAAAATGCTTAAAGTCATGACCAAATGTGACCTGGCCCTTGTCAGCAAGATAGCTAGCCTTCTTAATGAGAGACAAAACAGACTTGGTCCTGATTGCATTAATGTATCATTACCATATCCATCATGGACATACAGTGCACTGTGTGAACTCTAAATGAGCCCCAGTGTAATATAAGAGAAACAGGAGAGACACTTCTGAGCTCATTAAAATAAACAGACTTCTGCTTCTGCTGCTGCTTTCCCACAGACAGTTTCAGTTTTGCATAGTTACCTTGAAAACTCCTTATCGCTGCTATCATTCAGCTGGCTCATGGGCTTTCTCTGCAGTTCAAGCTGAGTTCTCTCAGTTTGTCATGAGGAGACAGGGAGCCAAGCAATTTAATGTCTGTCATTAGCTGGGGCTCCTTCCAAGCATTTTTGTATGAATTACATTGTAACAAATAGAAAAGCCTCATGCAAATGGCAAAATTTGAGGTCTACTTGATATTGCAATAATGTTTTATATACTCCTGAGGCTAAAAATGTCCATAAAGAAGATATGCAATTAAAAAGCTGAGGAAATACTTGTCAAATACATAATGATGAAAGTCTTTCTTCATATAATACTAAGACTAGAAGAAGAATATTTAGTCTAGTTTTAGATGCACACAAATCAAAATGAACACAAAGCAGAATATAAATATGTAATTTATTGTAACATGCAGATGGAGACCTCAGAGACTCTCTGAGAAAGAAATGTACTGCCTTCCTATCTGCATGTGACTTCACTGTCATTTTTATGTTGACATTTAGTTAACTTCTTATTTTTAGACCACATTAATAATCTCCCATCATTTCAAAAGAGGCTTTGGAGTTTCCAAAATGTTACCATTCATTTTGATCCACACAAATGATACTTTGGTAGTTACCTCTGCATTCATGGGACGTGCCATGTTTACATGAGAATTAGATGGTGTTTTACTATGTTATGTGTTCTTTTGCTTCATCAGACAGCTCAAATGTGATGGTATGTGATTGCCAACAGTATAAGAGATAACACTAAACCACCCATAAGTCTGTTGCAGGTCACATTCTGGCCTTTGTTGTGGTTAAATGGACACAGAAAAGCTTTGTCTCTTCCAGAACAAGAGCATCTGCGGACTATTTCCATACTCAATATGTTATGATCCTCTTAAGTTAGGCAGGATATGAGATGAATAAATCTCAGTTTTTTGTTTTTTTTTATCTTCGCCACCATCTTGGTGTAAGCCTTGAGGGACAAATGATTAAGATTGTTTGGTATGAGAGAGGGAGACACACCTGGTGTTTTACCTTTAGAATTCACATATGCTTTGCTAGAAATTGACTGAATTTAATTTACGAGCCTCCTTTTCATTTTTAATTTGTCTTTCCTCCTCCTTATACCTCCTTCCCTTTTTTTTCACTTACATCTCTTGCTGATTGTGTTTTCCCTTCCATTCTTTTTTATGATTTCTCACTAATTTCTCTGTCTCCTATTCTCTGTCTCCATCCAGAAACTGACCAGCTCCATGCTCCAGATGGCCTTTACACCAAGCAGTCAGATGATGTTTGTCCAACCCTATCTTCTCCAATCATCCTCTTGGGCTCTATCCACATCCCTCAGCTTTTCTGGAAAGCATGCAGGAATATTGAGTATGAGGTTGTGTCTTAAATGACCTTAAAGTCTCTGCACCTCTCTGCAGAATCTCTGTTCCCTCAGTCTTTCAGCTTGGCTCTTTGTCATTTCAGTAGACTAATGATCTCAGTGACAGATCAAAGTCCTCTGGCTGAGATTTGAGGTCGCTCAGGAAGCTGGGAACGCTGCACTGAAGCATTTGACGTCTGCACGGCAATATGCAATAGATCCTCTCCTTTAGTCCATTTGTGAACTGTATCTATCTGTCTATCGATCTGGCTGTTATCCAGTCAAATGATATCAGTATCTCTGTCAAGCAATCTGCCAGTTTGGTCAAACACTCTTCCAGTTTTGGCCACATCTTAGGTGATAAGCAGCCACTGATGAGGCATTTTTGCACTGTACTCCTCAGAGATCAATAAAAGAGCATAGCTGGAATTCAAATGTTTTTTTTTTCTCCTTGGATGTTCAGTTCATTACTGCTCAAGTTAGCTACTGGGTTCTTATATTGGTTCCAAAGAAAATGTAGTTGCTGCTGCCAGAAATGGGGGGAAAAACATAATTTTCCATACACCAGAGGTTTTCTTCCTTGGAAAAGCCACACAACACCAAGTGTTGAGAAAAATTCTTGTAAAAGCCCTTAGGATCCATAGAGGGAACTAGTATTTTCTTATAACCATTGCAAGTATATTAAAATAAACTAAATTCAATTAAAACTGATCATGGTTTTAACAGGGGTGTTCATAGAGGGAACAGAGCAGCAACAAGTTTGTTTGATAATGGAGTTGGTGTCCATAAACTCCACTTACAAGAAATCGCCTGTAATCTGAGTGCAAAAAAGTGTTAGCATGTGAGTTTTTACTAACTTTTAAACTATCAATGTGTCATCCTCTCACAGCCCCATTGGATTTTACACTTGCAAGCCAGAAAGAAAAATAATAAATAATTGAGTTGCATATGGAGAGAAATTTGGGGATATCTTTATATGAAAGTGCTAATACCTCTTAACCCCTTCTCCTTCTATCTATCTCCATATTTCTCAGTTTAAGTCTCTGTGGGTCCCTCTCATTTCCCACTCCCAATATCCACCTCATCCTCTTCTTGCTTGCCACAGTAGATTGAAGATTACTCCTCTTAAAGACAAAGCCTTAAGTGGTTGCACATTTGAACCATTTAGCAATTTGGTCTAATGGTTTCAGGATGAGCTATTTTAGCTGCAATGCAGGGACGCATGGATAGAGGAATGAAAGGGGTGTAAAGTACAATGAAACCCTAGTTCTGATTGGCTGGATTTCCTTATCCAGGAAGGGGGTCACTGCTGTGTCAATGCTAAGAGGGATGAGCTCAAACAGAGATAGGATGATTGCAAGCGAACAAATAGAAGTTAGCAGATGTAGAAAATATACCAAGACATGTTAGATATGTAGACAGGAAGGATGTAAAAAGCTGTTTATGATTCATAAAGGTCTTTTCTTAAAGTATGCTCACAGCTAGATGCATTTAGGCACCTTTTTGGTGGACTGGACAGACACAAGGAGCTTAATGCTCTGTCGCTGGCGTGTCAATTAACCCCAGAACCCTAACCCTTGCATGAAATGTTGCATTGCAAATTCCATGAGTCCAGATGACAGATAATCATGACAACTCACCAAAGACATGAAGTTTTATCTGTGCATGTGTGTGTGTGTGTGTGTGTGTGTGTAGTGAAGCTTCAGAGGATGAGCTCCTTTGCTTCTTTGGCCTGTAATTAGTCACTGTCGACTGAAGCCATGGTTTGAACACTCCTCACTGACAGCAGAGTAAAGGCAGATTGTGGGTCTTGTTTTTGGAGTGTGTCACTCATGTCTGCACACACGCTGATGATAAGGAAGAGGTGTTTATATCCATCAGAGCTGTATTTAATACAGTCAGACATGACAGACGTGTACGTGTGCACGCACAGACAAATAAAGAACGCTCGGGCCACCTGCAACACAGGACGTCCAAACTACTATCAGCTGCCCTACATTAACAAACCATGGCACAAAAGCAGTGATGAGTCAGCTACTCTAAACACACTTGAAATTCTCCCCAGACAGGCTTATTGCAGACCAACAGGACAGATCGGGAGGAGAGGGAGATTGGGGGACGATAGTGACAACAAACACAAGGGAGGAGAAGGGACAAGGAAAGGAAATGATGGGAGGAAAGAAGTGGGTTAAGACAGAGGAGAGAGGGAGGGAGGGGAGGCAGGAGAGATATATGGGGAAAGGGAGGAAGAGCAGAAGAGAGGGAGTGAGGAAGGACAAGTCTTTGAAGGTAGGAAAGCAGCAGCAGCTGCTGCCAGAGAGGCTGCACTTATCCTTCATCCTCTAATCTGAGCGTTATCATAAGGACACAGTCTACATCGACAGGGACAGGGACCCTCTCTTGGTCATATTTCTCTCTTCAGCTTTCTAATTCATACCAAAAATCACTACAATGTTTGAAAGCACACAGACTCGTCAAAATCGAATCAAAATTACTTTATTTATCCCCGAGGGGAAATTCAGTTAGTCTGTTGACTCTATGTCATGAAAATGCTCACATGAAGACATAAGCACACTATGCTGATGTACACACATACTGCTGTCAGACAGAATTAACAACAGCGAACTGGTCTTATTCTTAGACTGCTGTTCATCTCACAACACCACTGCACCATGCCTTATACATGCAATGCTGAGACACTGCAGACGGTGAGAGCAGTAAAGGCCAGCTCACCAACAATCCATCTCCTGTCCTTTTGGTCTGTCGGCTGATGAAAAAAAGGGAGATGACATATTTGGCCACTGCGACGGAACAAATCCCAAGGTGATCCAAAAAAGCTCAACATAAATGTCTCCCTGGAAATCTTAAACTTGATGAAAATGTTTTCTGTCTAGACTCATGAAATTCACAAAGGAGCGTGAGTCCAGTGGCCCACGCCATTTAGAGGAATGTAATGGGAGCGTAGGAGACA
Organism: Serranus cabrilla; assembly: GCA_903364295.1. Classification (NCBI taxonomy): domain Eukaryota; kingdom Metazoa; phylum Chordata; class Actinopteri; order Perciformes; family Serranidae; genus Serranus; species Serranus cabrilla. The sequence continues at coordinate 213,182 of CAFUXE010000354.1, forward strand.
TGTTGGAAGACAAAAGCTGTTCGAACTTTTTGAACCACATTATTGCTGATCATAATTAACCCATAGACTTATCTTCAAAACAAACTCTTTCAACAGGGCTTTGACTATTGGAAATACATAAGGGGCTGTGCACGTGCCACATTATTTTGTGTCCTCAAATCCATTGTTGTTAATGTAGATGTATGGAAAGCTTCCCAAGGCGTTCCCAAGCACCTATTTCTAACGGGCACTTCATTTCTTCTGTGTATATGAGTCTATGGTAAGTGATTAGTGCAGAGCTTTATATACAACGATGGGCAAGTATTTCAGTTATTCATTTAGATGCAGTATTCGTTCAAAATATAGAGTATCCATATTATTTCTTTGCTTTGTAACTGTCAATATTTTGGTCTATTAAGAGAGGTCACTCACGCCAGCCACCAAGCTGTTACAGAGAGTCAGTTTATAACCTTACAACACTGTTCAACCTGCTCAGGAAGTTATTTTAAGTATAACTGTTTTGACCAACAGCGCTGGGCTACCCAAGTTGCCACATTATGTAAGCTGCAGTTGTTGAGTTGCCTCTTAGCGAAACGCTGAATTTAAGTTTCCTCTGGTAAGCAGTAATGCAAAACTTATGTCTCGGGCTTTTATTGTCAACGTTAAGAACAGAGGGGGTGAAGCTCAAGCGCTGCTGATGTAGGAGAAAATGAAACGTCTGCAGTCTTGACTTAAGCTATGGAGCCTCTGTGTTAATCTTTTATATTCTTCACAAGTATAGATGCACTTGATAACCCTAAAATACAATACATTAACTTGTTCATTCACATTTCAGATAAATGTTTTTTGTTATATTTTCATTTCATAGTATTTTCATTTAAGTACTTGAGTAAATATAGAAATGACTTAAATGTTCTTTCTTAGTAAGTAGGATCTCTCTCATTCCATTGGCTGGTTATGGTTGAAATGCCAGGGTCAATCTGTCTCTGTGCCTTTGAAAGTTACCACCAGAGTGGGCACTCACTGCCTGACCCTGGTGTTTTTATGGGGTAAAAGGTAAAATGTGTCTCCACCTTAACTCATTGCAGTGATAATGAATTGGCATAGTTCTACATTTCTAATACTGGCAACAACAGCAAGAGCAGGAAATATCCGTCTCTTTATCATAGTTGGCCAATAATCAGTGTAGCAGCATTACCTAAGCCTCGACACAGTGGAAGAATGTACCCCCGCTCTTTGGTTAAAATCTACACCACACATTTACTCTGCAGACTCACAAGAAAATAGCTTGTGATATCAGAAACCGTGTTATTGCACACGCCTCCCCACACAAAATTATCACTAACAACTTGATATGGCAAACCTTGTGGCCTAACATCAATTATATGCTCATTTTCAGATATGTGTGCAAGCCTGATAAG
>CAFUXE010000354.1:214618-231656 GCA_903364295.1 Serranus cabrilla
AAAAGCTTTCATGTATGTGTGGGCCTGTATTTATCATGGTGTCATGGCTTTGGCTTGTCTTAACTCAGCATCTTAAAGCAGACCTAATCACTTATTTCACCCTTATTTGTGAAAGCAAACTGGGTCCACACTTTTTGCAGCAGTTTCTTTAGTCATGGTAACAGGGGTAGGGGGCTGAAGGGTGGCAGCTTACATTTAAATTTCAGGTAAAGGTAGTCCAAGAAACTTAGGGCAGGTGATGTAAGATGTGTAGTCTACTATTCTTAGAACATTTATGAACGTAGTGGCTGAACTTTTAATTATGAGACATAGGAGGCTGGTGGAAGCTAATCTCTAGTGGCTATTAGTGTCGGGAACTAGTCCTTTCATCTGCGTTTCTTGTATATGCTGTGAGGGGAAGAGAGTGGTGCTCGGACTGCCTGTGTTTACTGCCTGTTTATCTAAGTGGGCATGTGGGGGGTTGGAGGGCCACGGCAGGTCAAACCACACACAGCGTGAGGAGTCCAGGACCCCCGGAGGACCACTAAAAGTGATGAGATTTTACAACTACTGCTTGGCCTATGACTACTGCTGCTGCCGCCGCACACACAGGTTTGTAGTAACAGGCCGATATACACACACTCCTGAGTCAGAGTGATGAGAGTTTATTACTACTGTGTTGAGACTAAGTGCCCCCGGGGCAGGAAGACGAGTTGAGGGTTCCTGTGGACCTTAAGGCCCACAAGGCAAAGAGAGGGAAACACAGCTTTGAGAAGGCCAAGCATGTATACACTACACTGCTACTTTAAATATGCTGAATTTACATTACACAGTGACTGTGGTAAACCTTTATAATTTAAAGCTTCCATTACATAAACAATGAATTTGCATTTCTTCTATCATTTATGGTCAAATCTGACATATAAATATTCAGTGAGAATCCTCTGCTTGCAGTTTGTTAAAGATATATTTCAGAAAATAGTAACACCAGACTACAAGTTTATTCACTTCTGTTATACCTATGTTGCACAGTAAGCAAATATATGAGAGAAGTTTCCTTTATGGCAGATGGTCACACTGCTCCCACCTGTGTGATCTTAATCTTTAATACCGTTGCTGCACAGAGGACTGCTTTGTGCCTACCAAGAGAGTGAGAGTACGGGGTACTGAGAAAGCCACTAGCAACCAGCAAATCAAAGGCAAGCAGTCTGGTTTGTTTTCTCATGGTACAGGGCCGGAGTGAAAAAAAAAGACTAAATAAAATAAACCTTTAATTTGACTGAAATTGGAGGCAACAAGCGCTGCTGTAAGAAAAGGCTATGAAGTGTGATTTCTTGCGGTTTCGGTTAATCCTGATTGAGGAGCCCCTGAGTTGAAATGTCAGCAATATGAGACTAAAACAAAAATAATTACACCCAGGGTTAATGAACACAACTGCCTGAGGCGCAGGGAACTAGAGAGGAGAGGGAGGGGGAGTGGAAGAAAGAGGGAGAGAGAGAGAGAAGGTAAAAAAAGAGAATGAGAGTACTAAAGAACAAGTTGAAGGGGCAATTTGCCCTCATTTTTCAAACAGAAAAGGTCAAAATCATAGACCCATATTTGTCTTCATCCGAGCAGCTAAACCACTAAGTCCCTTTGGTAGAATAATAAATTGTAAGTGAACAGCCTGGCATTCTGATACAGGACCATCCATCTGGACCTTTGCTATGCCCTGGGTATTATTTCCCCTCAAGGCTAATGACTTGTATGGCTAAAGGATGAAACGTGAAGTATGACAGCACCATACCTCCCTTTTAACTACTACCATGCCCCTCAAGTTTATACCATCTCTCTCCAACCTGCTTTCATCTCTGCTGTTATGTCTACACACACTATCTCAGCTGTGCAGGGAGCTGTCCATTACAATAACACTGGTCACTGGTGCTAGGAGGCACCTGCATTTTGCACTGCTGCACTAATGTGTATGTGAGTATGTGTGAGTTGAAGAAATGCGTGTAGCTTTCATGTGTCTATGGCACGATATGTACATGTACAGTATTCAATAAAAATCAAAAAGAATGTATCAATACAAAGTTATCTGGTTATCAAATCTAAATCTGATAATTGATTAATGTACCAAAAGTTGCCAAGTGAACTACTTGTTTTCATATAACATGAAAAAATCCCAACATCAACCTGCACCAATAATCTTTTTTTGGTCATTATTGTTTCACCAGGAGAACGGGGTTTGTGTGCAATGTGAAACAAAAGTAAACTTTTTTCTATGTAACTCCTGTTTTTTTACGTAACTTCTATGGCTCATGCTTTGTGAATCAAAACACGTGACCAGGACGTTTTTCCCCTAAACCTAGGTCACTAGTTTTGTAGCCTGAATTCACACTACTGCAGCCTTTTTTATAACCGCAGACGGTTCGTGTATCTATGATGACATGTGTGCTATTTTTAGAACTCTGCTCTGTACCATGAGCCCCAAAAAGCTCATATGGGTCATTTTGACCATTATGGATGGGATTGATAACAGCCTCTTCTGTTGTTTAGGTTGGAGATCTTGTTGTTACTTTAACTTAAGTAGATTCTTGGTTAAGTCTGCACTACAAAAGAAAAAACTATGTGCCAATACCGGTAGAATCTTTGTCATTAAGTACGTAATATCCCTCAACACCATCTACGATTGCAATTCAAGAGCTCAATGCATGATTGTGTTCAAAATGTACATGTGAGTACATATCCATGTAGTGTGGCCAAAGGACATATTAGTGATGTAAGTCTACTTAACACATTTACCTGAGAGAAAGTCAGCTCAAGTATTAGATGAGAAGTACACTGATTTTCTGTACATAGCCAGGTTTGTTTATCCAGTCAAGTTTGTGTATGTGTGTATACTTCAAGACACTCCTCAGGACGCCTCACCCTCTGTGCACTTAATGCTCGCCGCCCGGTGCACAGCTGCTTGAGGGGGATGAGTCCAGGCAGAGAGCAGAAACAACAACAACCCACATCAAAGGAGTTCCATTGGTGGAACATGATTATCAACCTTTATCCTATGAGTCTGAGTCCTCCCGCCGCCAGAGCATCACTCACTGGCATGGGAGGGAAGGGAGACGAGAGGATGATTTGCTAAATACAAGCTGACCACAAACTAATCCCTTTACTCAAGTCTTCCTTTTGTTTTTATTTCTTGACCATTTCCTTTCTAACAATTTAACTCTATTTCCTAAAAGCTATATACTGTAAATGCACTCATATTGACATGCAGAGAGCACAGTCACCTGCATTCCACCTCTCAGCCCAATCATATCCACTGGTACTTTATATTGAAAAACATTTTGTTTGAGAGTAGATGTGCTATTGGCTATATTTCATTTTCTTGAGGTTCCAAAGTTTCAGATTGAAAGTATAATGTTACATTAGTCAATCTTTGCAAACCCGTTCAGCGTCCAATGGCAACTTAACTACCTAAGCCTCTCCGGAAGCCGGCTGAAACCATGATCTGAGTATTAAGATTTCCTTACTTTCACTGTAAGTCAATGGGCTAATATAATCTCGGTGATGATATGCTTTTGGGAATCCAGGCCCTGGGCTGGGTGCAGCCAGCCATCTCTTTGAGCTCCAGAGGAGCGGAGTAATAAAGACCAGACAACAGGCTAAAATGAACTGATCTCTTATTCCAAGCCCAAGGGATGGTCAACAAGCATCCACAGTGCATTACCTAACTTTAAAGGATTGTGTTCAGCTAGTGTTTTGGTTGCTGTGAGGTCAGGACCCTGAAACAATGTTGGATCAGAAAGGCGATAGTGTTGCAAAAGAGAGAGTTCTGCCGCGGCAAAGCATCCAAGACATGGACCAAACCCGAATGATGTCATGTACCTGGCTTAACGGTTCTCTGAGGGGTTTCAGACCTCTACCCAGCTATGGAGCTGTTTTTTGATGAGTGGGTGATGCGATGCAGAGCCACACCAATGGTCATACTATTCCATTGAAAAAAAAGGTGATAAGATATTCAGCAATGTGCCAGCAAAGGCAGGGAAGAAGATCTGCAAAATGTTTTATTAAGAATGAAATGCACTCAACATGCTTCTTCCTCAAGCACACACAATGCATTATGGTGACTAACTTTAACTTTAGTTTAACTGTTTGTTTGACAGAAAACTCTACAAGGCACCTTTAAGCTTCATGACAAGAATAATGACAAACATACACAAACACTTTAAACACTCTAAAATCATAACTTGAGTAAGAAAGCGTCATGCTAACTTGTTTGTATACAGAACTTCATAGTGTACATACATAGATTGTGCTGTAGCAATGCTGTCTAAAACATAAATAAAACAGTGTTCTCATTTGCTATTCAATTGAAAACTGTACAAAGACAATAAAATCTAATGTTCAAACTGATAAACTGTATTGTTTATTGCAAAGATACACTCATTTTGTATTGGTTCCACAAAAGTTGGGTTAGAGGCATGTTTACCACTGCGTTATATCACCTTTTCTTTTAACACACAGTATGCACTAAGGAACTGAGGACACTATTGTTGAAGTTTTGAAAGAAAAAAAATCTTTCCCATTCTCGCTTGATATATGACTGCAGTGGCTAAACAGTCCAGGGTCTCTGATGTCAGGAGGAGTTATAAACTGCAGGCAGATGTGGACTGCAAACAGGTCAGTCTAGTACCTGCACTCTTACTTGAAGCCACGCTATCGTAAGAATGTGTCTTGGCATTGTCTTGCTAAAGTAAGCCCTGGAAAAGATGTTGTCTGGATGGCAGCAAAAGCTTTTTCAAAACCTACATGTATTCAGCATCACTGGTGCCTTCACAGATACGAAAGTTACCCGTGATGTCATAGATACTAACGGCCCTTCATACCATCACAGATCCTGGCTGAAGAACAATGTGCTTGTGACAATCTGGATGTGGCTTCTTTTTCGGCCAAGAGGACACAATATCGAACAATTTGAAATGTGTAGTGGTCAGATCATGAGCTCAGATGAGCGAAGTCACAGAGGGTGGCATTTGTGGATGTTGTTGATAAATGGCCTTTGCTTTGCATGGTGGAGTCTTAACTTGAATGGGCAGATGAACTGTGTTTACTGACAACAAAATCCTAAAGTGTTCCTGAGCTGATGTAGTAATGTCCTTTGTACAATCATGTCGGTTTTTAGTGCAGTGACACCTGAGGGATCGAAGGTCACATACATCCAATGTTGGTTTTTGGCCTTGTCCCTTACGAGCAGATTTTCTAAATCTTTTAATTATGTTATGGATTGTAGATGGTGAAATCCCTAAATTCCTTTCAATTGTGCATTGAGAAACGTTCATTTTTTTCACAAAGTGGTGAGCCGTGTTTGCTTGTGAGCAACTGAGTCTTTCAAGGATGTTCCTTTCATACCCAGCCGTGACACAATCACCTTTAACCAAACAGGTGTGTTTTGAGAGTTACGCAGCTTTTCTTTTGTTGCCCCTGTCCCAACTTTTTTTTTTTTTTAAAGTGTTGCTAGCATCAAATTCAGAATAAGCAAGAACCCATGACGTTCCTACTTTTTTAAATTCAGGGTTGTACATATTAACAGCACAATTGATTTATAGTTTAATATTGTCTGTTTAATGTTCCGCACAACCCCAGATGACAAAGCCAGTTTCAGCATTCAAGTTATTTCTGTTTTCTGTCTCCGACTGAGACAACTCTATCAGTCACTGTTATCCAGTGTGTATCTCAAAGTTATGTTACTAAATGTCATCCTAGATTATATATTTCAGACATTTTTTAGGTTAACAAAACGTTTATAACATTTATTAGTCATTTAAAATGGCACATCATTTCCCTGCTGCTGCTGACAGCCAGACAGAAAAAAAGCTTGGCATTGAACACATCTACTTCATGAGTCTTGCGCAGGAGCAAAAACAAAGTTATAATTCCAAATACACATGCAGTACACAAACACACACTTTATGCATGCAGACGCACGCACACACACACACGCACGCACACATGCATGCACGCACGCACACAGTAGATTGCAGTGGAATAAAAATGCAGTCAATGCTGTGGATAATGGGCCTGACGTCAGGCGGACCTATAAACTCAGCTCAGGTGTGGGTTTATTTTTCTTGGACCTATCAGATAAGTCATGAAATAAGAATCTCACTGACAGACTCACTGCTAAACAATAAATCGCTACTCACACTTTCAAAAATGTTAAGTAGAATTGCTGTTCAAATAAACCCTGGCTTCTTCTCAGGCACGCAGGCTATCGTGCCATCTGACACATCTCCCAGTCTCACCACTACCACTGGTGTAACACCCACCATAGGAGCCATACAGTGTATCGTCAGTCTACTGCTGCTGGGCCAGAGAACATCTGGACAGGGCACGAGGGGTGCTCATTCATTTTGAATAAAAAAAAAAAAAAACTGTTTTACTCACTTGCTGTTGAGTCATAACCAATGGACATTATGAGGGTAGGAGTCTGCATTACAAAAGTGATTACTTTATGTGCCTTTGGGTAAAATGAGCTAAACATTTTAAAAATGCTTCATTACAGTATATTACAGCTGCATACACCCATTTATAATGCAAGGTCTGGCTCTGACTTGCTCGTGGGTGGACCTATACTGTATGAGTATCTATGTTTCACATATAAATGGAAAAAAAATTGTGTCACTATTCCTGTCAGATTTGTATGGAGAGTTTTGAGTGAAGATCTACAGGATCTTAACAGGTTTAACACAAACTGTCACCTTCAGGTATCTCTCCAGAGCTACTGTTAACTTCTGGCCTTTACACATTTAGCTTTCATTGATACTGAGGCTGTCCCTTGGTCCTGACCTCTCTCTGGCCCTCTCAGGTTTCCTCTCATCCCAACCCACCATAAAGTTAAGGGAGTGAGGACATAATCTGTGAAGCTGCTGGCTCACCTCGCGACGACCTGCCTGAAATGCTTTACTACGTCTGATTACATCTATTGCTGTCAACCACAAAGGAGCTCCCAGGAAAGGTCCTTGGAGCCCACGATACCTCAGAGAAATCTGCTGTGGTTGGGGTACATCCTACATAATGGACCATGTATTTTGTATTGTAAAGGAAAATTGTGGTAAGAGGAAGCTGAGCAACAAAGCAATGCCTTTAAATACACCAATCAGACTTTATTCAGATCCTTGCCTATGGCCTCATGACATAGATCCAAGATACATGCATCCTAAAAAAAGATTCCTGAGCAGGGTGGCTGGGAATGGCATGAAACCACTGTTAAGAAGGTTCTTCTTAAGATTAGGTTGTTATAGTACCAACATGGCAATCTCAGGACATGCTGGTAAGACCTGAAGAAGTGTTGCAGAAAAAGATGTCTATGTGGGCCCTGGTATCACATGACCCCATGAACGATAGGAGGCCAAACAATATATGAGTGGAACGTGAGTGGAACATTTTTAAAATATTTAGATAAAATGCTGTTTGGCATTATTACATTATATAATGCAGATGATGAATGTAAACTATGGGAGGGCCTCAGACAAAAAAAGGTCAGGAGGATGAATCACACAATATACCTGATATTATCATTGTCTAAAATCAGAGGAGACTGAGGAAAAAGCCCAATTCACAAAGTTCAACCTAAGGTCCAGACTTTGATGTCATGCCTGGTTGTCTGGAGTACAATAAAATACGACTATAATTTCAGTACAATCACTTTGAACTGTGTACTGTGATCTCAAGTTGTGATAATTTCACAGTGTAATATTTATGTTTTTTGTAATAATAAAAAAGCATGCCTTTGTGAATAACATAGTTATCATAAAAATCAGCCAAAGACCAAGGCAAGACCACATCTGATGGAAGAGATACACTGTGGCTGCTTAATGTGGCTATAGTCACAAAATTTATTGGAAAAGAAAAAAAATATTTTTAATATATCTTGTGAGTAATACCAATTTAATTAAATCAAGTTCCACAAATAATAATCCATTGTTCACATGAAACAGATTTATAGACCAAAAGCCTCAGTTAAAAAAACACAGCCTAATTTTATTTAAAGTAATATTAAAGAGATGTATTGGAGGAGGGCGCGCAAAGTCAGCCTATAATGTTACACCTGAATTTAGAGAGAAGTGTTGACAATGCTCCAAAGTTTAGCCCATTTTTGCACATAATTTCTTGTTCTCCCCTACATATTTTTCAATAATTACTAGTATATATCCACAGGTTATGGGAATTCTTTACTATAAAGCATCTGCATCGTTAACCAAGGGTGGCTAAATGTTGGCAGTCTGTAGGGGAGTCATTCCCGTAAACGCCATGTTAAAGCAGCTGTTATTATTATGCACTTTGCAGGAACACAATGGGTGGTAAGAGGGTAGTGAGGCATGAAAGGAAATCAGGCATGCTATATCATATATTATTGTGACTAACATTTTTTAAAATATTTTTAGAAAATAAAAAAGGCTAAATCAGTGAGTGAGTGCCTATTTGATAGTGTGGAAGCAGAAAATCACAACAGAAAACTGAAGGGCTGTGCAGACGCACTATTGACATTTTCTCTTTCTCTTCTTGGCTCTGTCACCATCAGTCTCCCTTACCTTCCATCAGCGTTTCACAATTAATTTCAGCCAAGTCTGGCATGATCATAAACAAATATGGTATTGACAAAAGTGTATGCAAAGGGCCTACAGACACAGATTATCCAGAAGAAAAATAAATAGCAGTATTAAGATTAAATAACAAAAGCCATCAATATTATTACAGGCTTTTACTTCTGCCTCTACATGTACCAGCTAATCTCTCTGTGTGAATCTCTCTCTCTCTCTCTCTGCTATTTCTCCACATCATTCCCACTTTCTACCCAGCGTGTCAGACACATCTGTGCCCCCCTCACCACCACCAGAGCTGAAGTTTATTTGACTAGAAAATTACCCTCCTCGTGTTTAACATATCTCCAATATTGTCATCACTAAATATTTATTTGTAAAGGAGAGGACCTCTGAATGGCCACATTCCTTTTGCTTCGCAGCAGTTACACAACTTTCTACACAAGTGCACACACACCCAAATACACGCACACAGCCAAGGCTAGATGTGTTTATGAGAGAATTTCACACAACCATCTTGCATATTTATAAAGTGCCTGTGTGTACTCGCCTGGGTGAGAGTCAGCTCCATTTGGAAAGTGACTGTGGGTATTTGCATGATCATGGCTATATTCTTAAAAAGAAAATTTAAACGCTCTCAACTCTTTATTTCCCTTGAATAAAGTTCTGCAGAGCTCCTTCCAGATTATGACATTGTGTATTCATCATTTCCTGAGAGGAAAACTGCTCAGTGACTGTGAGAATTAAAGCACAGCTATATTTTACGGCAGAGAATAACCGTATTGTTGATTTATTTATTTTTACAACAACAATAATTTAGTCCACGTGCCTACTATGTATCAGCAAAAGCTCTCGTCATCATAACATGATTCATTTCTTTTAATATTACACACAGAGATTAACTGAGGCTGTGTCAACAACTGAACCACAACAATGTGTCTGATAAGTGCACTAAAACCGAAAAACCATGAATTAATAAACTGATTTAAAAATCATAGCCTTGTTTAATGACATAGATGACAGTAATTCTTTATCAAATTCCTGAACTCTTGACTGCTTTTCCAAGGTCATACAGACCTGTATGTGTCATACAAACTTAGCCCTATTAAATACGTATTAAATAAACCATCAGAGATTACTTGGATTATTTGCTTTACTCTTCCTATCAGGCTGAGCAATCAATCCAGGCTAATTTACTTGATATAGTCATTGTACCCAGGGGTTGGTCTACCATCAACTTGATAGTGGGGGGGAACTTAACATAATGAACAGCAAACCACAAGGGGGCAGTGATGTAACAAGGTCAGAGAGGCTTCCTCAGTAACAACTGTCAGAGGAGCAAGGACAGAACTGGGAATATGGGGGTGGAGGTTGAAGCGGAGGGGAGTTCAGGTGGAGGAGAGAAGTAGAGAAGTGTCAAAGGAGGGAATAAGAGAAAGAGGAAGGAAAGTAGAAAGAGCGAATTCTGAAAATAGAATTTAGGATAGTTATGGCATATATAACTGGAGCAAAAGCAGGAAACGACATTAAGATAAAGGACACTGGGTGTGAAACAAAACCAAGCTGCTTAAGAAGTCAATTAAAAGACCATCCAACTAACTCTCACATGTAAGCTAAAAAGTTAAGGATTTATTTAAATGGTAAGCAAAAACATACATTTCAAATACCTTTACAAATAACAGCGTTTTGACCTTTCCACTTTTGGTACACAGCCCAACATCCTAGCAAACCAAACCAAACAAAATCTTCATTTAGATAGTGTGCTAAAAATATTTCAGCCTGTCTGCCAGCGCTGTCCTTTGAACGGCCGTCCATAGAAACACAGATGTGCATACACACAAACAAGAACTATTGGCCTCCCTGAGAGCTGTCCCAGTAAAACCACAGGTCCCAGAGGGAGGCGCCCTGGTGTCTCTGTAGTGACCCATTCCTTAAACAGGCCTTGGGATGTTGCTGCTACATCATGAATGCAGTGCAGAATGAGATTCTGTCCTATTGCTCTGAATACCACAAGTGTGTATGGCCTCCTGGACAGCCCCACTGTTCAGCAACCACATGCTCACGTCTGTGGCCTTACACACTCTTTGTGTAGATTTGTTTAGTCTGTTGCCCTTTTACCTCCTAATCTAAATAATAGCTTGAACTACCATAAGCCTCAACTGTCTGGCTACTGCACATGAGGCAACAAAAAGCAGCACTGAATCAAAATATTTCTGGGACACCCTAATGGAAAAATTGTTAATGGGAGACTTAAAATCTAATTTCACATTCCACAACAAAGATATTCTTGTTACACTCTGTTTACTTCCTGCATGCTTTTCTTTCAAACATTCTGCCCTGGTTCATAGAATCTCTGCCACAAACACTGTCCAATTTCTCGTGTCTATGTGTGTGATATTCTGCCAACCCAGATGTCTAAGCCCTGGCCTGTTTGTCTGCCTTAATACCCCATACTGAACTCTCCGATGCTTTACACGTCTCCCTGCCTCGTACTATTTTTCTCTCTGCCTGCCTGTGTTAATGGCAGCCTGCGAGGGCAAACCGCAAAGATGAAGAGCCCAGTGACCAGTGCAACACATGTGGCAAAGCAGAGAAATACACTCACATAAAACCTGGTATTACTGTAGTACTTGCTACCAAACCGCAACCAATTCCAACCAAACTCGGCACACTCACCCCACCCATTGCTGTGTCATCCCGACAAATCATCGGCAATTCAGTTAAGGACAATCATGCAAACACACAAGATTTCTGTATATATCTCCCAAAAAACAAAACCATGTGGACAAAAGCACAACAACTGTAACATCAGAATGATTAATATTTTAGATCATTAAGAATAACAAAAAGATTCCAAACCAATCAAATCACTGTCGGAGCCCTTTAATCCCTCTCTGTATGTCTTCCACCCAATCCTCATACGGTAATTGGGTTTTCTGTAACATTTTTGTGTGCTCACTTCAAACGCTGCCAGTAATTACTCAAATGCATTAAAGTGGAGACCACAAACAGCCAAGATGCCACACTCCTTTCAAGTCCCAAATGGTGTTTATTAAGCCTCTGTTTCAAGACCAAATTTTCAGTGTCCATAAAGTGTAGCATTTTAACTCTGTGGCAGCTTGCTGCAGTGGTTTCACATTAGTCACATTTTCTACGTCCATTGTATCTCACTTAGTGTGCTGACATCCACATGTAGAATGATTTATAATGGAGCATGCCACAGGTGTGCCACAATTTATTCTATGTACCTATTTAAATGACTCAGAATCAGTTATAGTTACAGCAGCTACAAAGAAATACCAACACTAAGTACTTAAATAAAAAATGTTCATGTCACTACTTCAATTTTTTACAATGTGGTGTTCTGTTGGTCTGTATTATACTGAAAGGAGTTTAAAAAAAATATTTGGTCACTGATTGACATATATGGGGAGCCCATATATAATAACAGTGTAATAATGGTGAGCCAGTGTGAAACTGAGGTCCATTATCAAGAGTGTCAACAAACCAATGGGTTGCGACCATTTAGTCTGTCTTTCTGACAACCGTCTCCAGCACCCTGCTGCTCTATGCTGTTCTTTCCCTCCCTTGGCATGGGTGACCCCATGTTCACACCTGGGTAAGGACAGGGGGGGTCAACACTGTCTCTAAAATGTCCCTCTTCATCCCCGATAGCACAGTAGTTCCCTGTCAGGCTGCTCTGCGCCCACACGTTCACCCCACCACCTACTGTGTGGGCACAAGCTGAGTGGATCTGTTGGATGTCATGATAAGGCATCTTCCTTTCAACATGGTCTGCTCATATCAGATGCCTGGATTACAATAGATTACACTGGATTTAGGCAGGTAGGGGTAAGGTAACCCTTGATTCTAAAATAATAAAGAAATGATTCTATTGACCATCTAAACATAATTTATGATTGTTAAAACAGATAAGGCCGTTCTTGTACAGGGTGTACGTCTGGCTCCAGGCTCTCCGGCCTCTCCAGCCTGCCTGTAGCAGCAGAGGAAGCTCCTGTGACGGGTTCTGATAGCAAAGAAGGACTGGTGGCTGATAAGAGAGGTGTGAACAGCAATGTAAGCTTGTCACTGCAGGGGGCTAGAATGACAGACCATCAAAGGTTAGAGGGTTACAAGGCTGGAAGACTGGACGCAGCAGAACTGGGCAGTGTTAAACCTAGCTGTCATCACAAATATCTGTCTTATATATAGGAATATGGCTACATACATGCATGCAAACACTAATTGCAATATGTTTTTTTATGATTATTATTGCATGTTCCATGCCCACTGGAGCACTTTTTTACTTTCTCCTGACTTCTTTTTCTTTTTTCTTTATCAGGAACACCAGCTTAGGAATATCATCACAAATACCAGGCAACACACTCTGCTATAGTGCACAAAAACAGAGAGCTTTTCTGAGCGGCAATAGGGTTAATGAACATTGTTTGAACTTGTTTGGCAATGTAGTTAATTAGTTTGGAAAAAGTAATAGCTAAACAGATGATTTTGTAAAATGTGAAGTAATTGTGTAAAATGTGTGATGGAAATCACCTATATACAACTAATTAATTTAGGATCAATAGAGAATTAAAGCTTCAGTTGAATATTTCAATTGAAATACACATTTTTCTGTTAGTTGCCTTTCATGGAATAAACTTTTTTGGTCTTGGGTGAAGTCAGACTAGTTCCTCACCATTAGCGGTATTACTAGGACTTGATGCAATACTTCATGCTACTCTACAGTTCAATTGAGCCATAAATCCACCATGTGACTTGGTGATAAGATCCCTTTGCTGAACCTCCCCCTGTCTGCTTCTTATCACACTGTCGCACTACCCGTCCCCCTCCTCCATCCCACCTTACACCCCCTTACATGTTGTGGAAAAGCGCGACGGTATGACCTTTGACACGTTAATCAACTGCATTAAAGAGCCTCTTAAACAAAACTGATGGACTGGGCAGATTGGACTGACAGGGCGACTGACTGACTGGCCCAGAGGCTAAGAAGGATCCAGAAGCAGCGGCGCTGAAATGCCGTCACCAACACATTGGAGGTGGCAGAGGTGGTGGGAGAGTGTTGGCCATCACAGGGCTTACAGATTAGTCTGGCTTATTAGTTCAGTATAGGGACCTTCCACCCTCTCAGGATTGTCACACGTCGCCTTTTCTGCCTTGCCTGTTTAGGTCCTGTCTCATACAGGCAGGGAGTCTGTCTGTCAGACACAGATGGAGGTGAAAGGGTGAGAGTGATTCAATGATCCTGTTATGTTGGAGAACTTAACAAGAGCCGCCAAGCTCAGCAACAAAAAAGGCACACATACCCGGACACCCATTTGCGTCAGAAAGTACACACAGACACACATGCGCCAAAGCACAATGGTTTTTAGCAGACTGTTCTGCTCCAAGATTTCCACCACAACAAAACATGTCTACATGTGCTAATGCTGAGACTAAAGACGTTTCGTTTGAATTTTAATGATTTGTAACAAGTGGTAAAGCGACGCTATGTGAAAAATATGCAAAGTGCACTAAAAGGACAATGGTGCAGTCACAAAACATGGCGATTAATCAGAGAGAAAATGAGAATTAGATCAATGTGTTGATATAGCGAGGATAAAGGAGCGAAAGCCTATAACTTCTCCTGAAAAGAGGGTAATATTTCTAACTTGTGCTCCAGTGTAATCTCGACCAAGGTGGGGGTCAACTCACGGTTAGTCCACCAGATGGATTTCCAACTGATCCACTAGAGGAGGTGGTGGCCTTAAAATCTTGAAACTGTATTATTGACAGAAATATTTACACAAATATTCTTAAACTTAAGTACTGTACAGTTAGTTTTGAGATTCTGTATCGGTTCTTAAAAACTCTATCTTTTTTTAAATTTATAGTGATGTTGAATGAACTATAAATACCGATGTAGGATTTGTGTCCATGTTGCGTAAAATCTATGATCCATATCTCATAGATGTTATTGACTGACTAAGCACACAAGTCATATCTTATTTTCTGTATGAGGTAACAGGCCCCTGTGTATTCTGGCCTACTGCATGCAGAGCACCACACATGTAGACAAGCCATCTATCTCCCTGTGTGAGAAGCAGACTGGATTTAGTGTCTGCACCTGGCCAGAGATCTTCTGCCTGTCCAAAAACCAGGCCTCACAGTGACACTTTAAAACAGAGCAGACTCATTCAGCAGGCAATCAGCAGTCTTCGCTTCCTCCCCTCATATCCCAAACCCCCTGCCGCCGCCTAAACTCACTCATCTATTATCATTCTAATTCTCTTCATTGATATAATGTTGTCAGCATCTCATGATACTTTGGATTCATTAGATGACATTTCCAGAACTTGCAAAGTCAAACAATACAAAGCATGAGAGATCCCATAGAAGTGTAGTCAGTTTTACTTGATCAGATAACCTGTTCTACGCTGTGAAGCTTAGTTAGAAGACAGAGATTCTCTGCTAAATGCCAGTGAATTTGTGCTGCACTTCCCAATCACCCTCTGTGTCCTTTACGAAAAAGAGCACACACTCTCACACAAACACACACCACTCCTTAAAACCGTCTCTCCTTAGGGAGAGACTTGATGCTGTAATGACCCTTAACTACTTCCGTGCTGCAAGGGGTTGACAGAGGCTGAAGTTGAGGTTGAAGTTGAGGCTTCATCCTCAACGGTGTGTGTTTTGTAAATCATGAAAGCATGTTAGTGGGGTTAAAGCTTGTGTGTTTTCTGGTATGTATTCTAGTGTATATTTGCATGTCTAATGTTAATCTTCACTCATCCCCTTGCAAGGCATGGCCTAAAAGCCTTTAACCCATACAGACAGGAGCCTCTGACTGCTACTGACCAACAGGAGCACAGCAGAAACTCTTCCCATCTGTAGCAGTTTAACATGCAGTTCAACACATGGGTACAAAATACCTACACACTTCCCATACTTCATGCATACACATAAGTACAAACAGAGTCAGACAACAGCAGGGAGCTTTAAGTGCACCCAACTGCTTTCATCTCGCCTTCAATCAGATAAATTAGCTGCCTGCTGGTTGCTGGCCAGCGTGCCTCCTGATTCTGGGGGTTTTACACCTTTTTGTCCCCCAGCAGGACAGAAAGTGCTGGTGTTGGGAACATCTTGATAGCAGAACAGCTCCTGCTCAGCCCATACACCACAGCCTAAAATGCACCTACACAGACAAATGTGATGTCCCAACACTTACCACCAGCACTCGTTTGGACACATACAAGAAATCACTCCGAGCAATACACATTCAAACTATACAAGTCTATGTCAGAGGCCTTGAGTGCTTTTCCAGGGCAAACCAGTGAACCCTAATGGTGTTGTCAACCACAGAGCTGACAGGAGGCTCTGAGGTCCAAGGCCCTGAAGCAAAGTCTGCACCGTGGCTGTGAAACTCCCCACAGAAGCAAGCATGTGGCCCCTAGGCTAGGTGTCAGACCTCCATCTCCGTCCAGACAGCTTGTGCAGTCTGAAAGCTGATTAAGCTAATACACATTGTAGGTACAGACACACATTAGCCACAGCTTTAAAAACACCAGATCGTATTTCATGGTAAAATGTTTTCCTTATTAATTTTAGTAATGAGTGTGTTGCCAGGCCGGTCTCTCCCTCCCTCCCTCTGTGTCTCTGATCTCACAGAGATCTAGATGTCAAAAAGTGTGTTTATGAGTCATGACATAATGACAACCTTTTGGTTTTGGGCAGAGCTCTTTTCTGGCCCTATTATTTCTCTTCCTATGAAAATAAAAGCAATCCCAGAGAAGCAAAGGGCGTAAGTAACCCCAGAATGCTGATGCTGCCGATAAGGGCAGAATGACCGATAAAACTGAAACACAGGTTAGAGGGAAGGCACAAGGTTAGAGAAAGAAAAACAGAGGTGGAGAAGCAACAAATTAGCAAGCTTCATTTTGTGTAAAGCAATATAACATAAGCTATATGTTGTGGGAGGGAGAGAAAAAGAGGCACAGAGAACAAAAAAGGAGTACTCGGACTCAGAGAATGACAAGTGGTCATAAAAGTTGAATTGAGTTGAAGATGACCAGTCACAAGGTCTTGGATGGCCCTCTGATACACTCAGGCTCAGGTTACCAGGAGAGCCTGAAGGGGCCAAGGGAGCAGGATGCTCTCCTCACCCAACACAATAACTCTCTCTGGGGCAGAGCCTCTGTCACTACAGCATGCCCTGGATGAAACCTTCCAAATCTGTTCACATCCACAGGTTCCATTAACATTCCTGCCCAACCTGGCAGGAGAGTGAGTGAAGGTTAAGTGGGGTGAGAGGACGGAGGGCAACAGACTCAGGATAGGATCAGTTTTAAGGTTCGGGGGGAAAGAAAAGCATACAGGGGCGTAGGGTTTAAAAGGGAAAGAAGAACAGAGAGGCACGAAGAGGTGTGGTGACCCAAGTAAAGGGCAAAGAGAGTGATGGAGAGGAGGAAGGGGGTTACAGG
>CAFUXE010000354.1:232561-275589 GCA_903364295.1 Serranus cabrilla
AACAAGAACAGAAACAGAAGTCACATCTGTGGTATTTACTTGTTGGTCCACTGCATTGATACTTGTGCCTGCCAGCCGTTCTGCAGCACATCTGTATGCCAAAAGTATATACAGATGTAGAATGCAATATGTAAATCTATAACTTACATGAGGATATACATTTATAGTACAGCATTTGGAAAAGATGGCTGTTACATACAGTACTTTATAGCATCTTTCACCCTGCCAAGAATAAACATGAAAAATATCAAAACTAACCACAACAGAGATAGATAAATGGTCACAATAAGAAAGTCCAGCGATCCGTGCCTCTGCCTAGATTGTATTTAAGTTGTCTGCACTGAAATGAACAATTACATGAAAAGGGAGAGAGAAAAGAGATTCACGTGTTGCATTCATCACTGAGACTTTCCAAAGCAAAAGTTGAATAAGTGAGACATTTAATGAGCAGGGTTGTACAATGTTAGTAATCAAAGACTTTCATATAAATTTAAATGCTTTTACTATTATCGATTGTGATGTGAATCGGACACGATGCAATGTTAAAGCTAACGGATGCAGAGTGGTAAACATCAAAGACATAGAGGAAGAAAGTGTCACAATGTGAGCCACATGTAGAGTGGTTAATATACAGTAGAACATTTATCTTCAACAAGTATCTTTGCATAAAAAGTGAACAAGCAAAAGGTTTAGGCCAATGAAATCCAATCGAGATATTTTTCTTACTTCAGAGAAATCTGACGGTTGTGTAAAAAATAGTCTGGTTGATGGAATGGAGAAACTAAAAAGCAAAAAAAAAAAAGCAAAGAAGAAGAATTATAACATCTTGCTTGCCAAATAGAGAGAGTTTAGTATTTGACATTCATCAAGAATTTCACATACGGACAAAGTAAGGTAAATCATTCTGGAAAAATATTAAATGATGTCATTCATTTCAAACTTGGACATTTTAAAATACACAAAGATTTCCTACTTTATGTCGCCCCATAAATCCTACAAATATATTTTAGCCAAAGGTTTGGGACACACTTGGATGTGACAGTGTATTGGCATTATTTACTAAACCAGCTATATCATTCTCAGACTGTGTATATGTGGATATAATGACTTTAAATGAAAGGCGAAACCCACTTTGATTGGAATTCTGAAAGCATACGACCCTTAGCAAACTACAATAAAGTATTAACAGGCATTTTATGAAAGTCTCACCTCATCCACACTGTGCTCCATAAACATCAATCACACAGTCTAATCCTTCAGCTGAGGATGACAGCTGGCTTGTAACACTGTTATAAGTAAAAGCTTGATATATTAATATGAAAGTAACATGAGCATGAGCTCAATTTCACTTTAGCGCGAGACCAAATATATTTTTTTCATGATACCTGATCAGTTGATGGTATTTTTATCGACCACAAGTTGAAACAAAAACACCCACACATGCTCTCATCACCTGTGCTTTAAATATGGTTCATTTTCCGGGCCAATCACTGCATTGTACTGAGCTGGTTAAACCTGCATATACTTAGTCATCTCGGTATGACGCTCTGTTCTTTTATGGGAAATGACGACAAAGATCCTTGTGTGGTCTGAGGGGGACTCTGAAGACAAATGAGAGCTCTGCACCCAAAACAAAAAGAATTACAGAACTCTAAAGAAAGAGAACTGCTTCCATATTTAGGGGATAAATATGTGACGATGGAGTGAAGACTCTGAGAAGCCATTCTTCAGTCTGTCTGTCACTGGGACAAATCACAGTGGTTTTGGACTATAGAAAAAAATACTATTTCGCAACAGAGGTTTAGGATATGCAGCAAACAAAACCTTGCATAATCTACTTTGTCTTTCTCTTTTATTTCCCTCTGAGAAACAGATGATGCTAAATTGTGCTCTTGACTGGCTCCAAGAGTGTTTCTGAACACGAGCCAACCCTGAAAAAGAGCCAAAGACCTTGTAATTGGTACTATTGAGAGTCTTCTGTGTGTGTGAATGAGAGTGTGTAAGAGTAAGCCAGTTATATGGGAGAATTCAACATTAGTGTGGGTTGTGTCACATTCCATACTTGACTGAGCCTCACTGAACCCCTCCGCCCCCGACCCCCCCACCTGGTCTGGTTCCTACCGGCTGATTCTGTTAATTACTTTGCCTTTTTTATTCTGTGAGAAATCTCTCTCACCGCCACCACCATCCCGCCCAAAGCTACACCGCAACCCCTTAACGACCATTAGCTTAATTAGTTTAATTAATTACATCTTAACACAGCGCTCCAGTAATAATGCCTGAATTAGTATCAAAAGAAATCTCCAGGATTATGAGGTCTTCTCACCCCTACATTGCTTTTAACTCCTTTTACCCCTTTATCACCTTTTCATCCTCACCACTGCTGCTTTATGTGGGACTGTACTTTGCCTGCTAACTTTAATATTTCCCCTGTTTTTTCTTTTGAAGAGGTAGCGCTGTTACAGTTCTGTGTGGTAAACCTTTGCCCACTTTGTGCACACAGACTGATTTGGGCAACCATGCAGCCTGGGAAAATGTGTGCAGAGTGCAGAACAGGAGGGGAGTGGAAGTGGTGGAGTGCAGGGGGGAATGGGTGAAGAGATGAGGGAAGGGCATGGTACGAGGGAGGAGGCGCAGCGCGGCAGCTGAGCTGTGAAGAAGCTAATGGGCTCTCATCCCCTTCCCACGCCCACCGCGTGTTTTCTGATGGGCACTCAAGCGGCGAGACTCATATTGGTTTGGCTACCGGCACAGAACTCCAGCCAGCTTGCTTCAATACTGCCGATTCTGCATCTGTCTGAACTCTGGTTAGCCTGTATGTGACTTTAGGACTGGCAGAGTATGAATCAGTAACCAACTTCTAATAATGTGAGGAGGTGGCGGTTGATCTCACTCACAGTTGGAACAGCAATCATAAGAGATGAGATACAGAAGCATGGCTCACAGACAGACAGTGATAAACTAATGGGAGTGATGAACAGGGAGCCACCACAAAGTGATGTTTGTTTCTGTCAGCAAAGAAGGGGAGGCATTAGAAAGGGAAATACCCCGTCACAGGGCAACTGCTAAACCACAGCATGTCGCATCAGCACATCTGTACAGTTTATCATGAAGCATCAAAAGAGAACATCAGTGAAAGAGGTTTCTAATTATTAAATATCAAATAATGTTGTTTTAAGCCAATAAAAACTACATAACTAAATAACTAACTTAAATAATGGAATGTAACATCACACTACATAGTGTGTACCGGTACATCTAAATCTATGAAACTAATTCAAATGTGCTTAAGTAAAGACAGTGTTCTGGCCCTCTGCAGTCAGTCTTGACATTATCCTCTCTAATTTGTGAAAAATAAAACCCCAAGCCCCTGATTAGGTGATCCAGGGAAGCCAATTGTTTTGATTGTGCTGTGTGATGTTTGATCCGACGGTGTGGAATGTGGCGACCTTTGATCCAGTGACAACATTCAATTAGATAAGGTTAACTAAATTGACCTCCTCCACCCCTGCTACTCAGCCCAGAACAGGATAAAGTGTAAACAGCTTGTATGCTACACAGTGAACCGAGGATTACCACTGTCCAACAGTCAGCATGCCCTCTCCCATACACATACACTACAAACGTGTTTCTGCTAGTGAAACAACTGAAAACTAGTGAAAACTACACTAATTACCTTTCCCTCTCTTTTTTGTTACTTACTAATGATGAATGGACAATCTTAAAGGATACAGCTGGCAAAGTACTTTGAGTTTTGGGGAAACTATATGCTTTCTCTTTCCCTCTCTCTCTCTGAAGAGCTTAGCTTGTAATTACTCATTGTAATAACTCTGCAGTCACATGGGAATTTGAAATGATGGGAGTGTATAGAACTGGGGGAAGGAAGGGGGGCAGCTCTTTAGTGGACTTGTGTTAGGCTCTTCGCTGAATGTCTCACTGACAAACATTAAAAATGAATTGCACCTTAGTGGGAAATGAATCAGGGTGCCTATGGGAATTACATTACGCCCAGTAGCTGACAAGCTAGATGACTATTTTCCAGCTGCTGAGTAACCCAGGGCAAGCATCTCCCCCGACCCATTTAGAGGAAGAGGGAGGAATGCAGGGGAAATAACAAAAATTAAATTACTTCAGGTATTGTCTAAATTTAAGAAGCACATAAAATCTCAAGTACAGCTATTCTGTTGCCATCTGACTTGTGCACACAGACTTGTTAGTAAGTTCAAGTGTCCATCTGGGCTGTCTTGGAGAGACTTTTCATTCCTTTTGGTATTTTAATGTGGATGGCAAATCTTTAGCTAACAACCTGACGAAAAAAATTACGATGGATGGAAAACTTCGGACACATACGTGACATCTTATGTTGTATTGCATTAGTGCACTCTAAATGTGACAAAAGAGGCCCTCTTCGAGCCATTAGGTCTTTACAGAGATCTTCTTAATGAAACTGATGAGCTAATATGGTCTCCACTTTCACACGGTGAAAAAAAAGCTTCTTCTCTCTTTCCCTCTGACCCTGCCCTACCTAGACGACAGCTTTTAGAAGTGAAAAAGCAATGACCCAGAATGACTTCTCTTCACACTCAAAGGGTAAATCTTCATCTCTATCGGACTCACTTACACAGCACCATGATACCTCACACTGACAGCAAACACCAGAGAAGCCTGGAGTTTGACCACTGTGTTCCCCTAAGCTGCAGTTAGCGTTGGGTTTCTGCAGCTTCAAACCTGTCCCAAATGGAGAACTACTAAACGTCCTGCTTTATTACCACCACCTGAAAATATTACATTATTCTATTTTTCATTGTTTTTCATGCTTGATATGTTCTGTTGCTTTACTTTTTAAGAAAAAAACAAAACAAAACAAACTCATTTTGAATCTCCAACTGAGACATTGGTAAAATGACCAATGCCAAATGGCCGCATGGAGGCTGTGATATCATGTAAAGGTGGAGACTAGCCTGAACAGCAGCCTTAGCCCCAGTCACACTCCAACCCAACCCCATCTCTAGCCTTAGCCCTTATCCCCTTGTACCCAATCTCTGCCCCCTGCCCCTCAGCCTCACACTCCAGCCAGGCTTTAAGCACTGTGAGAGTGGCCTAAGTAGCCCAACACTTCACAGATGAACAGCTCCAGTAATGGGCCATGATTGACCTCAATAGCCAGCTCTGAGTGGGTTCCCTCGGGTCTAATCTCCACATTACCTGCTCTGCTTCACACACACTGACTGACGAGACATGATGAGAGCGGCTGCCTTGAAGATTAAACAGATTGTTGAGGAAGTTACGAGGT
Source organism: Serranus cabrilla (assembly GCA_903364295.1). NCBI lineage: Eukaryota > Metazoa > Chordata > Actinopteri > Perciformes > Serranidae > Serranus > Serranus cabrilla. The sequence goes on from CAFUXE010000354.1 coordinate 237,855, forward strand.
GCTTAAACAAATAAACAAAAGGAACAACCTCTTATGGTCTAGTTTCATGCACCTGAATTAATATATTATTATATTTCCCAGTCACCCTCTTAAGTAAGTATTTGTCTCTCAATTATTCAAAATAATTTAGTTTTGGTCAGTTCCCAACAGCTACAAAGCTGGTCGCATTACTTACAAGACTGGCTAAAGAAATTACCTCTTGTGTTTTTTCACAAGAATGTAAAATAAATGTATTTTTGTCTACTGTAGGTTTATCAGCCAAAGAAAGTTCAGGCCAGCAGCTTAAAGCCATCAAGCTGCTGCCTGAGACAAAGCCAGACTGTTGATTTAACACTCAATGGAGTGAGTGAACACATGCAAAGGAGGGAAAAAGAGCATGATAGATGGACGTATGAAAGTACGGCAAGCCTTTGAAAGATTGGAATGGAGGAGGCTATCAAGGGAGATCCCAAAATTCACACCCCATCTACGGTGTCAGTGCAACCCATTCAAAGGCTCCAGTTTCAGAGAGGAGGAGAAGAGATCATGTTTGGCAAATGTTTCTAAGTGTATGTATGCCTGCGCATGTGCATGCTCTACTCAGTGACCGGGTGCATGCATGTGTGTTAGTGTGAAATGGTCAGATCAAAGCCAGGTGGCGCTTCATTCCCACCTGCTCTCATTAGTCTTTGGGTCTACAGGCCAAGTACTGTATGATCCCACCTGTTTCTGACTGCTGTGGACAAGTCTCCAAGGACACACACACACAGATGGATGGATGGATGGATGGATGGATGGATGGATGGATGGATGGACGGACAGACGGACGGATGGATGGATGGAAAAATGGCAGAGATTGGCCACTGGGCATATATATTGGCTGTTAGAATCCGGGGCAGCTGTGTGAAGCTCATAGACTGTATATATACTGCATATATACAGTCTATGGTGGAGATAGGTCTGCCTATACGGGAATACTCAGTATACAGCAATTTAGTACCCTCATTTAGTGAGCAAACATCGGACCACAACAAGGAACAAATACATAAGCAATTGCCTATTGCTGGGCCTACAATGGCCGGTTGGAAAACTTGAACATATTGCCCAACCCTTATTATATGGATGTATGGTTGGATAGACACCAAGGGGAACATATTTGTTTTCTTTAGAAGTGTAAAAAAGTAGTTCCATGTTGAAGAGTGGACTTAATTCTATATAAAACTTCAAATTCTGAAACATTTTCTTCCTTCCATCTGTCTATTATGAACAGTAATTGAGGAGAAAACAGCTTTAATATCTATTAGGGAACTAAATATGTTTAGTATTACCGCACCCGGGGAATTCTCCAAGGATTAATTCCATGTAGCTTTCATAATTCCCTCCAATATGTTTAAATTAAGATTAAAGATCACTTTGTTCCCCTATTCCCACAACTCCCATGGAATGGTAAAGAGATCAAAACTGGAGGGCTTTATAGGGAACATCTTTAACATTTGCTCTGCTCTCAGTGTGCTTGATTAAATGTAACATTTTGAGATCCCAGAGTTCTGAGAAAAGCATAAATCATTGTCTCGCAGCTGCTGGCGTGCCTGGGGAAAACACATGCTATCCCTCACTCTCTCTCACTTTTTGTCTTCTCTGTGATCATAAAGCCCACCCGACCCGTTTGTCCCTCCTCCTCTGGTGCAAGTCAGGGTGGTGGAGGGTGGGGGGGAACACCTGCAGGCTGCTGCTCGCCCCGAGGTTCGGCATAAACCCCAGCTCCTCACACGCCCTCTAGCCCTCAACTCCCTCACACTGGCCCCGTCCAAGGCCCCCTTAGTCTTTCCCATCCATCAGTGGTGACAGGCCCAAGACCAAGCCAAGGAGGATAGTCAGCCAGCCACTGTCCGGGGATCAAAATGATCAAGCTGTCTTTTGAGTAGTTGTGATAATTTACACTCAGTGTAGTACTGGAGGTCATTCTGAATGACATGGCCAAGGATTTCTGCTCCTAGTGATCCTTAAGGCACCGCTCTACTTTGATTAATTTCAAAAATAATTTATAGATCTAATACCAGTCAAGGAATATAGGCATCAGTCCCAGTGTGTGCTAGTGAAGGATGACATGTCCCTGGCTCTTAACTGGGCCCACGTGGAAGACTAACCTGTGCCCTTCTGATCCAGCCTGCCAACCTGGATTGCTGCCTGCAGTGACTTAAAAGCAACTACCTCACTCCATGAGTCCAACTCCTCCTGCAGCTGCCTCACTTTCTCCAATTTTTTTGCTCCATCCCTAACTTTTTTTTTCATGTTATTTAATAATGCCATTGATTTCTCATTATTGTGTCATAACTGAGCACATGGATGAATCATGTTTTTTTTCTTATGAAAGGAAAGAAAATGAAAAAAGGGGGAGAACAGTTGGTTAGGGTGGTACTCTGGTAGCCACTGCCAAAAATCTTATCATCGGATATATCTAGAACGACTGCTCAATTAAGAGAAATCATCTGGGAATGTCATGTTGTAATGTAAAGGGTTAACGGCAAGATATGAAATTACTATACGCCTTTGGATCTATAAAAGCGGACATTTCAAAGCAGAGCTGCTTAGTTCTTAAGCGTTAAAACCCACGCCTTTAATTGTGTTTAATTTATTAGAATGTTCCAACCTCAACTCTGTTAAATGGAAACACATTTGTCTGGATCCGCAGGAGTACTACAAGTGTATAGCGACTCCCTCCAGCCCGCCACCCCAAGCCACTCAACCCAATCTCTTCATTTTCTAAGTAAATTGGAATTTCGTTTTCACTGGTAAACAATTAGACAGAAAACAGATGTCACTGGCCTCATTTGAAAGCAACTTATCTTCTTGGTGAATTAACTTTGAATTAGAGAGCAAGAGAGATAGAGAGAAGATAAAAACACGTGTCAAAGCTGCCGTTAAAATGCTGGGCCATGCATTCAAATATTGAAACTTTTGTTAATGCAGTGCAGTGTAAATTAACATTCCCCAATGTACTTGTTTGTTCTAAAAAATATTTCGGAAAACTGTATCATAGACAGAGGTCAAGACAAGAGTTCTCTAGACCTGAGTGGAGACTTGTGAGATTGGTAGTAAGTAAAGAATATAGCTGTATATTAGACCAAATATATAGGATCAGAAGTGACCTCAGAGATTTGAGCTATTCTGAGCTCAAAAAAGGAAAATGTAAGACATGGAGGAAATGGCTTCTGGGATGAATTAAAGGATCCATAAGGAAAGTGCTGGAAATTTCCAGGAGCTGTCACATCCTCTAAGAAATGAGACAGCACAGAGATCACACATACATGACCAGTGGGGAAACACTGAAGGCAAGGCTTCTCTCGACTTATAACCAACTGCAGTCAATCACACACACCAAAACATGAAAATAAGGCAGATGTATATGAAGAAACCATGGTATGTGAGTATAGTCACACACGTTGGTGGCTTGATGTCGATTACCAAAAAGCTCCCCCTTCCTAAAATAAATATTATGCTTTGAGGAATGGGCGGACAGATCCCACAGCACTGCTGTGCTTTGTGTTGCATCCCTACAAAAACCAGAAGCGACTAATCAAATGAAAAAAAGAATATAAAAGTTGATTGCAACTCATTATATCTTAATGTTTTCGGCATGTCTATGGTGTAAGGAGTTAGCTTTTTCTCTTACTCCACTACCCCGGTCCTACGCTCAATGTATAATGATCACGCTTTAAGAATTTGCTAAATGGAATCAACAGAGCCACATGGGACAAATAAAATGTGTTTGATGCCAAGGCCAAGTGCTCCAACAATTCAGAAATGTCATGATCACAGAACGTTGAGCCTCTGAGTCGGTCCTGTGGGAGCAAAGGGTGCAGCCCATTTAGACTGGTGCTACTCCACCTTTCATCTCTGGCTGAATGAGGCGTTGCATCCATCATTCCATTAACACTGCTCTAACAGGCTCCCAGTCACCCTCTGGATGACAGCGGGGACATGGGACATGTGGACTGACCGAAAGCTTTGATGTAAGCCTGACCACGATACAAAACACAGACCTATAAGTAGACACCCAAAAGTCCCTGTGCACACACACTAACTTTGCAAGCTCTTCCTTCAACAGCATGTTTGAGACACGACACACACATGCACGAAGAGAGAGAGAGTGAGGCAGAGAGAGCGAAATGTTCCAGTCTGGTGAAATTGTTACTGTCAAGCCATGCTGCTGTCGCTGGCTCTGACTAAATTGACAGGTATATTGCAGATAAAAGAAAGACTTCTGGCAGAAATTTCGTGTGTGTGTGTGTGTGTAGTGTAGCATTTGCTGTTCTGCAAAGCTTTCTGTTAAAAATGAAGTTAAAATACAAAAAAAGCATAATGTTCAAATTGGCTGCTGTGTACCTACAACCAGCCATTACAAATGCATGTCTTGTTATATTTCTCAGAAACAAAGGAACAGAGAGTTGTGTGTGAAGAACAGAAAGAGGGAGCAACAGAAAGCATGAGTATTCTAGATTTGACATGAAAAGAAAAAACAAATAAGAGAAAGAGAAATGCAGGCAGAGTGAGAAAGAAAGCAAGCAAGAAACAAAGAACATTAAACACAGAAGAGGGGGAAAAAGAGGAGAGTATAGAGGCAGTGATGAGAAGTAGTGCAGGCCTCCACTGCTCCACATCTGCTGGAGATATATCCAGTGCTTCTGGGAGTCAGCCCCCCCGCCTCCCTTTCACCTTCATCTTCCTTCTCTCTCCCCCTCTTTTCGCTTCCTTTTGGTCTTCTGGTTTGTGTTCAGATCAGGTTTTAATATTCAAAAATATGTACTGTCTTTATGAGCCATTGCTTTGCTGAAATAATATGCTCTCTAAATCAAAGTAATAGTCTGAGGCTGTGCACTAAATAGAATTTACCAGAGTTCTTAAAAATATCCATCTCTGTCTGTGAGGCAGTAAAGGGTGGGACATCATCTTGTCAGAAATACAACGTTGCTTTTAAAATCTTCTCTCGTGTCACTGCAACTTGCAGGAAATGTATTCAAGGACTGTCCTCACATTTATCAAATCGTGAGTTGGCTATGAAATGTAAGCTTTTCCCCGTCTTACTTTTGAAATTTATCACAGTGTTCGCTAGCAATGGGACAGTGATTGACTGGGTGACATTCAAACAGCAGTTGAATGGAATTCCTGGTCAGGAGTGACCGCCCAGATCCATTGTCTCTAAACCGTACTTATCTTCTTACTTCACTTCACTCTAAGCTACAGCTGTATCTTCTCCTCTGAAACCACCTGAGGCCAGCGCAGTCTCCATCTCAGCGCTGACATGTTTAAGGCCCAGGGGTCTGATATGATTCAGGTTTGGGGGTTTACGTAAGTCAAGGCCACACAATGAATCTCCGCAGCCCTGTATTAAAAGTGATGTACAGTTGTGACTCTGAAGACAACTCTGAAAACAAATACTGGAGGTGTAGTGTTTTACATTGTCATCCTTGGGTTCTCCTGTATCTGCTGTTAGATGGGAGGGGGTTGCGGAATAACAGCCTAACAGAGTGTACTTTAAGAGAATCACCTTTTGTGGGCTTTTAGAGACTTGGGAGCAATTGGAGGCCATGACTTAGGAGAGACTGTCAAGCACATCTACTTCCAAAGGTATTAATCTTCCCTGGGAGCGCAGAGCTGCCCAATATGAGAAGCAGTTGCAGTCGCAGGTGGGGAGGAAAGGTTAGTGATGACATACTGATATTCATGGCCTCATTCACAGACAAAATCATTACAGGAGCACTTTTTTTGCTTGAAAAAGCACTGGAGACAACAGTTTATAAATGAGGACATACCTGGTTACTGCTGTAGATACATGAGATGCACTGAGGTGTGGTCATTAAATATCCAACTTACTAAATCAAGCATTAGAGCACTTTGAGCTTTGGAATATCATTTTTAGTCTTTTGGAAGGGCTACTGAATAATCCCATACCCTCCCTCTAAACACACATGCAGACACCCACTCAATCTCACACTGACACAGAAATATAATCTCTGGTCTAAGGATGCAATCAAAGACTGCAACCTGACATCAGCGCAGCCTTCAACAGCAATCCTCCAGTGGTTAGCTGTTGTTAGCCAGCTCAGCCCTGCGCTGACAGAGACTAACTGCTGTTTAGAGAATTCATGCTGCCTGTAAAGACAAGCCGGGTTGCCAACCCTCCCTCAAGGATACTGGAGTGGAAAACACTTATCGGCTTTACTAAACAAATAACTGAAAGGGGCATTGCGTGACATTATAGGAGGAAGGAAAATATGACGACCTAAACAAACTGAGACTCTTGCATTAGATCACCAATAATTGAGATGGAATATGGACTACCAGTGCCTGTCACAAGTCCAAACACCACAACCACGACCGGAAAATGAGCTAAAAAACTGATATATCAACACAGCATGCTGATTTGTGATTTCAGAAATACACAAGTTGAGTAAGAAAGTGCACCACAGAGCAATGTACAATGATAGATGCAGTGGAAATGGAGAGGAGAGGAGAGGAGAGGAGAGGAGAGGACTCATTCTCATGTTGCAACATTTGAAAAAGGTTCTACCTGAGTTCCTGCAGTCGTCTCCTTGCTGAGGGACCTGAACAGAAAATGCCAGCAGGTCAGGAGCCAGCAAAGATTCAGGCTTACGAATCTCATTAAGCCAGCGGCTCATATGGAGTTCTTTGGTGTCAGATGGGCCCTGAATAAGAGGAACCAGCTTCTCCTTAACCCCCTCTCCCGAACCTAAGAGACAAGAGTTAAAGCTAATTAACCACCCCAGTGACAATTCTTTTTTTAACAAATTATTAATATAAACATTCATTCTGTGTAAAAGGAGGAGAAAAAAATATACATAAAATATTACAGAGACTGTGCCTAGAGACTTAAAATATGTTAATTTAAATTAAACTTTTAGCATTTATCAGCAATTAAAGCAACATAAGACAAGAAAAATAAATAATGTTGTCTATGTAGAAACTGCAGGTGAAATCTGAGGGACAACTGCTAAAAGAGTGTTGCAGAAACAGTCTTGAAAATCATAAAAAAAAATATTTCAAACCGACAAAAGGAATAATTGTTACAAGGCAAGGCTCACCAATGGTAATATGATGGACATGTATAGTAGACTGGGTGTCGACAAAGACATGACATAACTCACCTTTGTAGCCATGTTTGAGGTTGTGACTTATTTACCTCAAAAATAATAAGTAACTCCATATGTGTACATTATTTTATACATTCCCTGTTGATGTTCAATTTATTAAAGACAATTAATTGCACATGCTGTTTTTTTCTGTATTTCTATATTGACAGCTGCAATAGATCTTATAATCCGCCTGACATCATGTGTGCAGTTTGACCCTGTGAACTCTGTGCTGTGACACTAGCTCCAATAACATCCTTGCCATCAAAGACATGGCCAGAGCCCAATGACAGCGCCCCAGGAGAGAAACAACAACTGAATCACATAGCTGGAAAGAAATCAAGATAAAGATAGAGTGGGAGAATGAGAGGGAGAGAGACAGAGCGAAGTGTGTAAAAGTATAAGTTAAAGAAAGTAAAAGAAGAGTCTAGTCGGTCTCACTCTCTCCCTCCTACACAGGCAGTAAAGATTTAACAGGGCACAGCTGCACACACCTGGGGTCCTGGCGCACACTTTTACAGCTCCCACGGTTCCCGAGGCGCATTTCACCGTCGCACGGCTGCAGAACTTCAGCTCCAAGTTTTGGACCGAGCCCTCGAGAGTCGGTGACGGGCCAGGAGACTTCACACCTAATAAAAAAAAAACAAAGTGAAAATGAAGTGCAGTCCGGTAGGTTTAAACACCACTGCTGTGGCTTCGTTAAACACTTGATTGGCCTTTAATTGGTCTTGACCCCTTTTTTTTCCTCTCTGTCTCTCACAAAGTTCTGAGAAACCAGGTGTTCTTAAACGCAGATATCACCGACACCAGGCGAAGTGTGTTGCATTTATCTAAGCTCCGGCAGGGATACTAGCAGTAACCTGTTTCAGGCCAACCTGTTGGTGTGATGATAAATATGTCATACAAAAACACATTTATGTATTATAGCGAGCAGTAAAAGTTTGATAAAGAATAAGAAAAACGTCCACTAAAGGTACCATCTCTATCCCACATTTTACTACAGTTTATGACCTTTTTCAGCACCTGACTTCTTAGTTTTGCTCCAACCTTTGCCAGTACACAGCTTTATACTTTAATTGATTTCATTACTTCTTCATTTCTGTATGTGTATTCATTAAAAAGACAGGGTCTGAAAATTTACAACTGGTACATTTTATTTGTATTTTTATCCCTCTGGATTTAGAAAGCTTCCTGTGAAAGCATTTACAATATACTGATGGGAGCAAATTCCCAACATCACAGCCATGCTGTTTTTAAAAAGTGCCCAGGAAGGATATAAAAAGAGATAAAAACCCTTAAATTGTCAAGTGCTTGTTCTAAATGTTTTACACGTTTCCAGTAAATCTACTGAGTTGAATGACTTGAACATTTTAAGTTAAATAACAGGGACTATTAGGAGTATGAGTAATAGGCCAATATAAAGGATATATCTTTCCAAAACAATATCCAATACAGTCACGCCGGTATCCAGCTTAGTGTCAACTACAACTCACCTGACACCAGCATTACATCACAGGAGCCTCAAGTGCTCCTCACTCTATGATTATTTCTCTTAATGGCAGCATAGTGTGGAAGAACCTTCCATCTGCCATCTTTCCAAAATGAAACTGTTTTCACTGTGGGAAGGGTTGGGGGGGATTACATACTCGCCATTATGATATGTCAATGTTATTTCTATGGTGAGAGGCTATTTCAAACACATAACAAGAGGAGGAGGGAAAAATAGCTGGATGGCTAAAAGATACTGTAGAGTTTAGGGAGTCCCGGGCCAAACCGCCTGTTGAGAGAGGAGAGGAGGATCCATCCATCACATGCTACATTCTTCCAGTGAGCTGGAACTGTCCGAGGGAGTCGCATTAAATCCTTACATCACCTGTTCCAATAAGGCTTTACTTCTCAGAATAATCCCCTCTTACAGTGATAGCACTTCATTTCCTACAAGTGTCCACAGCACTTTCTGACTGAGTTTACAACTCTCACTCTTTTTCTAACAAATGCTGGCCCAGTAACTCTCAACCAACAGGTCACAAAGGCTGAACAAGGTAAAAATAAATACTAATACATAAAAACTGATCAAGAACAAATTAAGCAGCTGGGTTGGATACCAGAGATTTATTGCTTAACGGTCAGTGAGAGGGTTTCAGATTAATAAGGCACAGATGAGTGGTGCTACCATGAAAGCACAACAGGTTCGTTTTTGGCAACAGACCCTAAAGCTAGCAGGAAAAAAACTGCTTTGGACATCTAAAAGCTTTATCCACTTGGTCCCTAACATTCTATCTTTTATTTCTTTTTCTTACTCCCTTCTCTCTCTGTCTCTCCGGTCAAATCACTACTGTTCAAAGTTGTACTCATTAAGTGATCCAAAATCTGGACTGTATAAACAAAGATAAATTGGGAATGCTGTTTTACACCAAAATTAGAAATTTTGTTTGCAGTTGTTAATCCCAATAAACTAACAGTTCAAAGATAGTTTTAATGTAAAACAGCAGGCAGTGTGGATATGGACAGGATTCAAGTAGACACATAAACACACAGCACATTTAACCAAGAGAATTACGGGCAATTGCTAAAATCCCTAACCACTGACTTCCCTCCTCTCCCTCTCACAGACAAATTACCCAGCAACCTCTTCACCTGCTGTCTGAGAGGCCCTCTATCAGCCCAGATGGAAGATGGGGATGTTAATATCCCTCCCTCTGTCTCCCTGCCTGCCACTTAATACATCTGCAGGTCAAACAGAGCAGTGCTGTGTGTCCTTCTGTGGCTTTAGTTACCTACTTCTCTAAGAGCTTCCTCTTTCTATAGGACAGATGTTCTGACTGAAGTGTAGATCTGGTTTATGTGGATTATTTCATTCCTGAACATGCAATTGACTCACTACTCTTGGGACCAGATTGTAATAACATAGCTATGCTGTATGTTGCATGCATAAATATCAATGTACTTTAAATCAAATAGTAAAACCCTATCTATATATACCTTGTATAATTACTAAAGCATGACCAATTTAGGATTTTTTGAGACCAATAACCATTTTAGAGGGGGGAAATATAATGCATTTTCAGCTAGAATGAAAAGAGTGTTGTTGTGTTGGATGTGTCTGATATGACTGTAATGTACTCAGAAGCTGCTTTAAAAAAAAACAGATTAAAGAGTATACAACATCATTATACATTATTACACTGTAAAAAGGGGGCTGCATTTTCTTTTTTAGCTTGATGGAATTTAATTCTTTTCACTAATCTTCTAAATATTTAAGATGTGTTTAGGATTGGTCTTTTTCCCAAATGAAGGTTATTTTTCAGTTGAAACTAGGGAACAGAGTTGAGTTACCATACTGACCAATTTTAGAGAAGTATGTATGCACTTATATGCACCTAAAGTTACACACAGACATTTGGATTATTTGATCTGATCCAGTACCAGAGGGAAAGATAGAGTATGACATATGCACTACATGAAGCTAGGCTTCCCTTTCTGGAAACCATATAGTTTACATGCAATTGCCATAAAAGTATTGCACCAGACATTTGGCTATATTATGGAGTGTGTCTCAGTGAACCTAAAAACACATGACCCATCAACCCTGAAAGAACAGAACATCGTAGAGAATGGATATCCAGATCCGGTGACCATTTGGCCTTCTTTAAAACAGTATTGAAGAAAAAATTATTGCAATAGTGATGAGTAGGCCTGCACACAGACTGACTGTTCCCTTGAGTCCTTCATTCTTTCTGGAAAAGATGGAGATGTTAAAAGTGGAGGCCAATCTGGAATACAGCAGGGGCCATTCCCCCTACTCTATTTACTCTTTGATAAATGGAACTAGGGGTATCACTATCCCACATTGCCCACGTCGATGTCCTAAAGGGCACGGTGCACCTGCTGGGGTGCTGGTTGTTGCGTGGGGGGGCTCTGGACAATGTTTTGTCCAGCTGTTAGACTATAAAAAAGTGGGGTACACAGGAAGAGGAAAAACACAGGGGTTGGTAGTTTGTCGACTTAACAGTGGTATTCAGTTTGGTTTATGTATGTAAGACACATTAGTGTGTGTATTACAGCCAGACATGTGTGTGTTTCTGTGTGTGACTGAGTGAATGGGTGAGTGTATGTGTGTGGTGCCGTTACTCTTCAAGCAAGGGCAGGTGCAAGAAGTACATAAACACACAGCTAGGGGCCAGAGGCTACAGCACTCCATCAAACACTGTGAGGGCAACCGTGGGCAGCTGGATTTGCCATCCTGAGCGCTGAGGAGAGTGTTGAAAAAACGAAGAGAAGGAGGGATGGAAAGTCAGAAAATAAATACTACGGGATATAAAGAAAAAGAAAGAAAGGAAGAATAGATTAAAAACAAGAAAGCACACATGGATGGGGCAGTATGGGATGTGAAGGATTTAGTTCTTTTCTGCATACCACAATAGTTGGCGTGCGCATGTCTCCGTATGTCTGTGTGTCTATGTGTATGTGCAGGACATCTGCAGACTTGCCATGTTTTACACATTCCAACATGTCCTGCTCTCGCTGCTTTGAGAAATGGTATGGGAAAGTTGTCTGCTCATAATGCCAGACCAGGCGAAGATACATTTTAAAGCAAGAGGCACAGTGTTTGTATTAGCCTACATTCAAAAAACCCTTGTGATAATGCGTCAGAAACACTTTGCAATTTTCAAATGCAATGGAAACATATTTTAAGTGAATAAGCCAGGATATTCATATGGGAACACTGAAATGTTAAAAGATGATGAAGGGGAAGGCAGAGGTCCTCCTCTCTGTGTGAAAAGCTGTTTAATGTATGTTCTTGAACCGTAGAAAGTATCCAGTGGAGCCATTAAAAACTGATGCAGAACCTAAAACTGTCTCTATTACTAGAGGTGAGGCCTGAGAACTAACAATATCTGGAATAAGTTGATGCATACTACGAGACCGAAAGCAGAAATTGAGAGAGAAGGGGGTACAGGATGTAAAACAGCTATTAAAGCTGTGTTATGATTCAAGTTATTACACCTCCCTTCCACGCAGTCACATTATAGCCATGAGTGAAGAGTTCCCCTACTTTTCAGAAAACCAGTCCTTGGCACGTATCTATGCAACAGGGATCAGTTTTATATGTGATGACGATCAACTGACAAGAGGATGTACACTATCGCAAAACGCTAATGGGCAAGTAGTCAGACAAAGACAGACAGAGAAGGAAAAAGAACCTAAAGTACTAAAAGCTCCAGGTCTGGCATTGAGCCCACAGCAGCTAGGGGCCTGACAGAAAAAGAGGTAGACATAGACAAGTTGGGTAGACCGAAAGCAGCCAGCTGAGCCATTAAGTGCTGATGCAGAAACAATAACTGTCTCTCCTAAGTCAGGAAGGGGTGAAGTAGAAGCAGTAAGTAGGAGCAGGAGGGCTGCTGGCACCTTGCCCAGTACTGACACACAGCAAAAATACAGACACATGCAGAGAGAGTGGGACAGGAACATAGACAAGGTGAACCAGTAGTGGTTTGTCCTGCAGTTAAAGCTGAGATGACAGCAGGGTGACTCATCACTAAAATCTTCCAGAAAATGAAGAGATTTTTAAAAACACATAAATGTAGCTTTAGGAATGCATTAAATGATTATGATCAGTAGCTTGGTTTGAGTCTGTAACATTTTCATAGAAATAAATTACAGTAATTTTGCTACTTTCTACCAGCAACTAACTAACTAACAACTCACTAGACATAGTAAATCAGTAGTAAATGCAGTTCGATTAGATCTGGTGGCCTTTATATTTGCGTGGCTTATAGTATTGGCTTATAGCGACACTTGCACACAGAAAAAAATGTCTTTTAAATTTCAGGTAGAAGCAACAACAAGTATTTTTAAGTAAATGAACAGGAACTGATAGCTACCATTGCTTAATCAACAAATAAACTTACATAAATCCCAATTGGCAGGGTTTGGGGTTATTCTAGTACGTTAAAAAAAAAACTCCACTTACACTTGGGGTAGGTAATATGGCCAAAATATTCTATCATGATATATATATATATACATTAAAATCACAGTCAAAGTATCTAACATACTACATCATACATCATATTTTCATCTTTACTTTTATCTTCCATACAAACAAACACAAATGTCCCATATAAGACAAAACCTGTGTTGAAAATAAAATACTTAAAACAATAAAACTAAAGTAGGTTTTAACACTCCTGCTCTGTATCTTAAACGTTATTCTCCTCTTACTCGCCCAAATCAAATTACTTGCAGACATCTATATTGAGATCATGTATGTCTCACGGTATATACCAGCATATATCGCCCAACCCTAATCCATACCTTTTTCTAACTAAAGAACCCTCACAATTAAGTTGGATGGATGGACAGACGGGAAGAAGTAAGCATGAAGTGGAGTGAAGTAAGCAGCAAGTGTCTACACACACACACACATTTTAGCCAAGCTGCTTCCAGCAGACTGTGCAGAGGTTAGAGTGGTGGGGTATGCTTGTTATAACGATGGTGGTATAAAGACAGTGATGGGATGTAAGTGCTGGTGGTAGATGAGGCTGGGGGTCTAATTTCCCTGATTACCATCCCCTCCAGGTGCTGCCTGCCTTTCCGTCTGCCCACTAAAGCAGTGACACATGTTCTCGGCACATTCAAACCTTGGTTCTCTCTGCCACCGAATTACCACAATTAAGGAGTCTTCATGCGGAAGCAATTTGGCCAACACTAATGGGCCTAGGCAGTGGGGTTTGGGAGACAGGGGGGGTAGATGCAGAGCAAAACCCAGTGAAAGAGTTATAAAACAAGTGAGAAAGATGAGAGAATACGAGAATAAGGGAGAGACAGATGGGCAAAGAGTGATAGAGAAACATGTGCTGTGACATAGAGGATTCCCACATTGCCACTTGTAAAGAGATGATTAGTCGGTGGTGAGATAGGCCATTAAAACACAGTTCTGGATGAGAGGGCCTGCCTCTCAATCTCCCATATCCCCAGCCTAATGCTGCCCTGACAAATTTGGTTAGTATAAGAAGCAGGGGCATTCTGACTTTGAAGTAGCAGCCAGGATGGAATGCCAGTGTGGTTCCACCATGAGAGAGATGCTCGAAACTACAGACCGCAGCTAATGAAGCTAAACCAGCCCCTCCGTCACTGAAACGTAACTCTGGATTTCTGCTCTCCCCCTTGCTCTCACTCGTTCTGTGGCTCTAAAACTCACACTTGCTCTTTTTCTCAGGCTTTCACCCACTCTCTCCTCTTCATTTATGGAACAGTATTAAAGAGAAACCAAGCAGAGAGCTCTTGTTTATCAATAATCCACTGAGATCAATATTTATGTCTCAGCTTTGCAGAGGCTGACTGTAACTGTGTGTGGTGGTAGCCAAGACGTGACTGGGGTTTCAATGCCGAGGCACTTCAATGGGAGTTACAGTGGAAATTTATGGCCTTGTGACGTGGAGCTATGTGCTCAGTCGGCACTAGTCACTACCCTTAGATGGGACGGTTGGCTCCCAGCAGGGAGCCAGCTCTGCAGACACTACCAGATGACATAAATACAAACAGATTTATTTGGGGCTGTCATTGATTCGGGGCTTAGTAACATTCAGAGCAGTCTGCTGTGGGTGCTTTAAAGCTCATTCTACTTACAGTGCATTTTGTTTCATGTCTCAGTGATGATCTTTGCTTTGTGTGCCTGTGAACTGTACTTTTAATTAAGTGTAGACAGTTATTAAGATACTTAATTACTTATCAAATGAACTTTTTTTTTTACTTATTTATGCATTGCTATATGTAACGTGTCCCTGATGATTCTAACTCTTCATACTATTTTGTACTTTGGGAAAAAGTCAAGGCTTGTGTTGAATCAGTATCTCTAAGTGACACTCCCAATGCTTTTCGGATACCAAAAGATTGATTTTATTCAGTGATTATAAACTTACCGCCTATTAATTAAGTACACCTGTTTATCTGTTAGTAACGCAAATATCTAATCAGCCAATCACATGGCAGCAACTCAATGCATTTAGGCATGTAGACATGAAGGCGACCTGCTGAAGTTCAAACGGAGCATCAGAATGAGGAAGAAAGGTGATTTAAGTGAATTTGAGCATGGCATGGTTGTTCAGAGTGTTTCACAAACTGCTGATCTACTGGGATTTTCACACAAAACCATCTCTAGTGTTACAGAGAATGGACAGCAAAAGAGAAAATATCCAGTGGGCCTTGATGCCTTGTTGATGTCAAAGGTCAGAGAAGAATAGCCAGACTGGTTCAACAGGAACTCAAATAACCACTCGTTACAACCAAGGTCTGCAGAAGAGCATCTCTTAACACACAACATGTGCAGCCTTGATGCAGATGGGCTACAGCAGCAGAAGACCACATCCATTGCCACTTAATTAGGTACACACTTCACCTAATAAAGTGGCATGTGAGTGTATATCTCTAAATGCAGAGGCCTCACTATAATATACAATAAACACTGTACATTGCACACCTTAACTTGTTTCCTGGTTCTGTTTAATGCATCATCTTTTGATGACACATTGTAGGGGTCTTCGCCACTGTAACATTTCATCCACGGCTGCAGGAGTTTTCGTATCATATTTCAGTTAACCATCCACAGGGGAGAGTCAGGAGTCAAGTGCTCCAACTCTAAATGGCGAAAATCTACAGAAATTCTGCACTATCCAAGCTTGGCCAGCTAACCTAACTGCCCTACTCAACTACCAACAACTAGCCAGGTTTCTAAAAAGCATGATAGATCTTTGAGATCAGTTACCAACTTAAGTGCTATATTGTGCCAATGGTATATTGGATTTAGTGGTAAGTGGAAAGATGCCTCTGAGAAACCATCCATGATTCATATAAGAGAGAGCAAAAATAAAAAGTTGGACATGAAACTCAGGCTTCCAGATCCTGTACTGGGATCACCCATGTCCTCCAACATGCCTGGAATCACATTTTATTTCCCATGACAGAAAAGTGGGCTACTATTCAAACAAACAGGGGAGAGAAAATCCTTGGCACACTCTCAGTAGACTTCTGATTTCTTTTAAATATCATCTTTCACCAGAAGCCAGCGGATGGTGTGAGGAAAAGGGGAGAAAAATCTGGGTGATAAACGACAAGCCTGATGTCCCCTGATGAGTATCTGCAGTCACCAACCACCAAATATACATATATATATATATTACCATTATATCATGTGTATTTGTGTGTGTGGGTGCACACACAAAGCTTTTATTTGGGGAAAATTGACTTGTGATGTTGTTTAATGGAGGAGCAGACCTCAGGCCCATTATGTTTCTCTCTTCCCATTAAAGATATAAATATCCATGTAATCTGACGTCCAATTGTGGGACAACACAACACAACAGACTTCTGTTTTGCATTGACTCCACTGGCTTCTCTCATTAGCTCTGGACTGAAGCGAGCAACAGAGAAAGAGCAGAGAGCTTCAGGAAGACAAAAGAAAGGAGGAAGGCCTGAGTCTGGATTGACTTAAAACATCATCACAATCTGCCAGGAGTGGAGCGAGGGCCGTCTGTAGCTCATTGAAGTTTTCATTGACAAGAACCGTCTCAAGTTCCATCCAAGATTTATTTATCGGTTCTCTGATGCTGACACAACGTGTTTTTAATGTCAGAAATAAGGTTGCGTATGGATGAAAAAGTCCTCTTTCTTTCCCTTCCCTCCTGCTTTCTTCCTGCCCTGATGTCAATCCGTGAAGCAGACAAGTAGACAGGCAGAAATTTCTCTCAAACCAATAAGTTACCTCTTCAAAGAAGTATGGATACTTGAGTGAGGGGCCAGGCCATGCTGAAACAGACATCTCAGGGTTTTCATTAAGCTTCCCATCTCTTTACTGACATTTGTGACAACCACAGACCATGAAAAAGGCCTCATGTCCTTCCTTCTTTCACTTTCATTGTGGAACAATGAAAAAGGACTATCAAAATAATCTCCATGAGCTAAGTGTATGGGCCCATTATATGACAGGGCAAAGCTGCATGTTCCTCTGGCTTGTCTTGATTAATAGATGGGAGACATTAAGGTTGTGAGTAAGAAGGTTATGTCAGCCAAAATCTGCACAGGAAAACAGTGGAAAACTGAGCCGAGGGCAACCTCCCCTGTTGAGTCTCACAGCTAGGAGTATGCTACCAACAGCTGCATTACGGGAAAAACGAAACACCAAGGAGGGTAGAAAAGATAGACTGGTACGTTCTGGGACCAGACAACCTAAAGTCCACAGCATACGAGGGATTAGTTTACGGAGGTGATGGAGTGATATGAAAATTGACACTTTTTCCCCTCCAATAACACAGAGCTATTACCAACACTTATTATGCCACAGCGTCACAGGGGGATTTGCGTCAGACCCATGCTCCTGAAGGCAGTTAGATCACAGGGATGTGAACTGCTGGCCATGACAGGAGCAGCCTTTTTCATGCAGTGCAAAAATGCGTAAAGACTGTTGTTGACATGGTCTTCTATGAGATTGCATTTGTATCCAAGCAATGGGAAATATCAGTGTGAAGAAAAGTATAAATAAGCCTCCCTGACGTAACCTTGAGTCTTTTTCCCCTCTTTTCTCTATTTTCCTCCCTCACTGCCCCATCCCCCATTGTATGTGAAGGGGGAACTTGTAAAAACAAAAGACTTGTTTTAATAATGATACTGTTAGGAGTGAGAGCATAAGTCCTGCACTATTATTATCAACATGCTTCTAGTCGCTATGCAGTGAGAGCATACACTCACTGTAACCAAACATTCTTGCTGTCATTTGCCTTAAATGGGATCGTATGCTGTGAGTTCGGGAGCATGTATAAGATTTGCTAAAGATGGAGATGGGCATGCATCTGTGCATAATCACATCTCTTTACTGCCATGTGTGTGTGCGTGTCTAACCTGACACTCAATTAGGTGCAAAAGCTGGGTTTAATAAAGAGCACCAAAGGCCAGTTGTGTTTCTGGGCAATGAGGTCCACCCCACACTCTCAATCTCTTTATTTCCTTCTTTCTGTCACTTTTCCCTTCAACCTTTATTTTCCCTCTGACTTTCATTTTTCATTCTGCTCATTATATCGTTCACTCTCTCTCTTCCTCTTCCCCTGTTCTTTTCCTCCTATATCTGTCACGCTAAAGTTATGTCACAGCTCGTATATCACCCAGCAATCATCTAGAGCACGTCTGGTGACCACCACCAACCAACTTCTACCAGACCCACCCCCCCTCCTTTTGTCCTGGCCCAGACCACCACAGAGCTCTGTGGCCAGAACACCAGCTGTGGTAGCAGCATTAAAGCTGAATCCATCACTGGTGGAAATGCCAATGTTATGCTTATTTAAATGACCTTGATCTATTGTTTTTCGAAACGCAGCCTTTCGCAAGGCAATAAAACAGGAAAAACAAGTGCAAGGATCGAAGTCATGCTCAAGCCTTTCTGCATGGTAGGAGTTTGGATTGTAGAATGTTAATAACATTGGCCTAAGTTTCTGCTCCACTTCCTTTTGCCAACTTGGTTGGAGATCCTGCACTGGTCCCAGAACGGTTCATTTAGGGAGGAAAATGTTCAGGAAGGCCATTAATATGAAAATAAATAAATACCCTGAGGTTGGCCGACAGCTGAGCATGGCTTTAATGAAGGGGGAATTACTGATTAGCCATGACTCTGATATGGCAAACAAACCTAAATTGACCATTTCAGTTTAGTCTGTAAGACAAGTTAAATTAAAGTAGTGAAAGTTAAAGTAGTAAAAAACTGTTCAGCCACAACTCAAATGGCAAAAGGAAAGGAAATAGGCTATGAAGCATTTCTGCCATGACTGTGTTAAAAGGAATGGACAGGCAGACTCATCTTTTATAGTGAGCTGTCCAAAGTCTAGAGCATCCCGACCTCTCTGTGTGTCATCTGGACAGAACCAGGACTGCTCTTTTCTGTTTAGTCCACGAGACAATGACCAGCAACACACACCAGCATGCATGCAAGCAGGCAAATGCAATCAAATGACGCTCACGCTCATATGGTCGCACTATGGACAATACTTATACTACATGGACAAGAGATCACTGGGTCATGTTCCTCCAGTGAGTAGTACCACCTGCAGGATTAAGAGCTCTCTGTGTCTCATCTCTGTGTACTGAGCTCTAAATACACCTGCAAAAACTGAAAAAATCAGGTTCATTGACTCGAATCCCAAGTGCATGAATCAAAATCCAATAAATCTATCATCATCTGGGAGAAGATGAGGAATACTATAAAATAGCATACAGATTTCATGTGCTCATGGCAATGTACAGACTAAGGATTCAAGGATTTTATCAAAATTTGAATCGCTGGGATCCATGTCAACCTAAATTTGACAGTTGAATGAGATCAAACTACAAGAGATAACTACCTATGAAAATATAAAACACTGTGTGAGGTTTAAATTAATTTAAGATGTTGCATTTTATTTCCCCCCAAAAAAGTTGGGACACTGTGAGAAACATAATGATAACTAAATGTAGTGATTTGCAAATATTTGTGACCTACTATTAATTTAATTAAATACAGTACAAAGGCAAGATATCTAATTCTCAAACTGGGAAACTTTTATTTAAAATGTGTGTGTATTTTTTACAAAAAACAATGTAAAAATACACACACATTTTAAATAAATGTTCCTTCTTTATTTACGTTTGTAATTTATGTTTCACACAGCATCCAAACTTTTTTTATATAAGTTACTGGGCTAATGTAAGGTGTCACGGAAACCAGAGACAATGCAAATGCACAATGACTTAACAGCTAACAAGTATACAAAAAAACAAAACAAAAATATATCATATATATAATGCACTTTAAAGTGAGTAATGACAAAATACATTTTCACTGAGATTACACTTTCCCTGAACCAGAATCAGACTCAATGTATTTTGATACACAACATAAAATACACTCACACACACATGCATGCAGACTTGAGTAGTGTGTGGGAGGTCACTGTGGTCAGTGTGTCGCTGAATCTGGGGTTAGCAGTGGCTAGAAGCAGTGGAAGGCAGGAATTACTGGCTCCTCTCTACTACTATTACCGCTACTGCTACTACTATGGCTGCTACTGCAAACCACAAAAGCATCCTGGAAGTATAAACAAAGAGAACATGTAAGACAGGCTGGCCGCTGACAATCACCGAAGGAAAAGAGAGAAGGAAAAAAAATACTGGGGAGGAAGGAAAATTAGATGCCGTGATAAGAGGGACAAATACTGCAGAACTGTAAAAAGATGAAGAAAATAAACTGCACAGAAAAGATGAAAAGAAAGGACAACAGTAAATGTTTTTTTAGTAAAAAAAAAAGAGAAAAAAAGAAATTCAGAAGAAAAGAGCAGGTTTTATTAAAGCAAAAATGGGAACTGAGTTGTTGTTAGTGTAGTGGGGAGTTTAAAACTATTCTTAAAACCCATTTTTATTCCCTGGCTTTCAACCTTGCATGAGACTCTGCTCTTGTTTTAGTGTTTTATGGTTTGTTTGTTTTTATTTATTGTTTTATTGTTTTTAAGTGTTTTATTGTTTTTAATTGTTTTAAAAGCAACAAAACATTTTAATCTTAGTGTTTATTTCCTGCTTATTTTACCTACTTATTGTTTGTTTGTTTCCTGTTGTTTTGTCTATTTATGTACAGCATTTTGTCACAGCTGTCGTTGCTTTTAAAGTGCTATATAAATAAAGTTGAGTTGAGTTGAGAGTTGAGTTATCCTCCCTGGACAGCTGAGGGCTAGTGGGCACAAACTATAAGACTGCATGCTTTATAGTAATGTGTGCACAAACACACACCTCCCTATGGACCACTTCTCTGTTTTCACCAGACAACCGGACACATGAAGTATGATATGCTGTTTTCTGCAGAGCTCACCAATAAAATACAACACTAGTGTGAGCTTCATTGGAATGCAGAAGGAAAATGCTGGAATATTGTGTCACCACAGAAAACTCTGCTCATGTCTGAGCCAAGCCGACTACAGCATCATCGGAAACCAACACTGTCCTATGGACAGTCATGTGACAGACCAAGCTGTCATGCAACCAGCAGTGACTGACAGCGTTTGATTCTCAAGGAGAATAACATTTAACAGCTTGTTTTCTGAATTCACTCAATCAACTCTGGACTTGCAGACCAAACACAGAATACGCTGCATATGCTACTTGCTGGGTTACTGCTGTAGCTGCAAGTGAGGAGCTCAGTAACTCTAAGTCTCACAAGTCCTAGTGGCTGTGTTCCAGTCAGCTGCAATAATTTTAAGTCTTTGACTGTTGCTTTAATCTGAGTCCACCAATTATTTTTGAAGAACATTTTACAGTCTGTCAGTACCTTGAGATTAAAACTGAAGCTTTGTTGAGTTTTCCCTCTTGCTGAATTGTGGAATTTCCTTTGGGCAGGGAATGAAATCTTATACCCAAATGGCTCCCCCGCGAAGGACACTGACCATCTGTGTTATCAGCTAGACCTCGATATGAAACACCTTCCACTATTGAAAAACCCTGTAACATCAAAAGGATAGAAGGGAGGAGAAATTCCTAAAGGAATGAAAAAAAGCACATGTTCTAAGTGAGCAGCTTTTGTTTGCCATGTTCAGTGTTTGGCCTCAGCATGTGTGTCTGTGGGTGAGCTCTGTCCTGGCAATGGCCTGATGACTGCTGGATGGTGACACAGGAGTAAACAATGAAACAAAACTGAATCTGGATCTGGATCCGGGTCTGAATCATGTGAGCATTAAACCAGACCCATGCTTTTACCACGAACAGTTGCAGCCAGTCTGATGGCAGGTCAGACTAGCAGAAAAATGCAGCCGCTGCTAAGATGGCAAACACTGACTGTGCAGAGGGCCAAATGAGCAACAACATGTCAGCAGTTTAACAGTAGATCCCCATATTCATAATTCAAAGAACATGAAATAAAGACACAGCCACCAGTGAGCTATTCATCAGGGGTTATGATCTTCTAGAAAACACTCTGGGTTTAACTTACTTAAAGAAAGAAACTCGAGGCAAAGTGGAGCTGAGAGGAGCAGAGGAGTGAGTGTTGCCAGCACAAAACAACCAGCTAGGTCCCATCATGACACGACGGTGTGGGCAAAACCACAGTGCCCACAGCAGCCAAAACGATTTAACAAGGTTGCACTGGGTTTGCAGGAAGATGCACTACAGGACACACAGTTCACAACAGTTTACTCCGCTCATTTCACTCCTTTTCTCTCTTTCATTTCTCCATTTTCCATTTCTCCTCCACACAAGCTGTCACACCAAAGATTGAGAGAGGTTGGGACAGCTAACATCTTCCTTAAGGCGTATGAGTGTCACCACAATTTCAAAAGCAGATACAGTGCTAGACATCTTTGGTTATATCATAGGAATTATTGCTGAGATTTTTCCCCACAAAACATATACTTACACAACACATCACCTATTCCCCTTCACTCTCTCGCCTTC
The DNA here is from genome assembly GCA_903364295.1 of Serranus cabrilla. NCBI lineage: Eukaryota > Metazoa > Chordata > Actinopteri > Perciformes > Serranidae > Serranus > Serranus cabrilla. The sequence continues at coordinate 260,441 of CAFUXE010000354.1, forward strand.
TAAACCCAAACTCTTTTCCCCACTGCTCTTTTTCTAACCTGCCAGCACACAGACCAGATGTGCAAATGTTTCTCCATGTTTCTATTCAAGTCCTGTTCCAAGAGAAAGGCAGAGTGAGGGGAGAGGAATATTTGACTTCACTCCACGGGAGACCAGTTTCATAAATTTTGGCGGCTGCACAACGGTGAAAAAGGTAGCTTGGCTGGCTTGGCCGAGGGAGAATGTTGACGGCATACCAAACAACATGATCCTAATGAGTTGGAAAATCCCTGGCCCTCCAGAGGACTGTCCAGATGCTACCGTCATGAGAAACGCTACTGTTTTATTGAATTCAGGCTCCCCTCCCTTTCTTTAACAAGGGGCAAAATTTATTATTTGACCATTAAGGCATCCGAGGCGACATGAAGCGTAAAACCGTTTCAGAGTTAATTTGCCCTTGGCTTCAGGTCCAGTACCCCACACTGGGCACAAGACAAGTTGATCTTTATGCCAAAGCGTCTCGTGTGAGCGTGTATAATTGGAGACCTAAAGGTTTGGATATGTGCTTGCACTCCTAGTATAAGAGCTGCAGCCACTTTACCCATAGCTTACTAGCTACTATCAGGTTGAGCTGTTTTGGGTGAATGATAATCTGGCACATAATGTGCTGAGCTATGAGAAATAACTGTAAAACTTTTCATAAGAGTCAAGTCACTTTAAGCTCAAGCCAGTTCCATATATCTCTCTTGACAATTTTCTTGGTACTGAAACACAAGTTTTATTTAATGGAGAACTAAACAAACAAAGAACAGTAAATGGACTTTATGAGATTTCAATAAATCAACTACAATGATGAACGCATTAACATCTAATACAATAGCCTAAAAGAGACCAGATGAATAGTGATGTAGTTTCTTCTTTGACTATTTATGATTGAAATACAGAATGAGCTGCAAAAGGACGCATTAATCTTCTATGTGGGTATTTTTTCATAGTGCCAAGTGACTGGGTCGCCAGTGCAAAAAGATAATTGCTACCCCATCACAAGTGCAAAAAACACAAAGAGCCTATTGCCATGCAAAGCAATTACAAACACATGCACTGGAAAACAGCGGCTATATTTGGAATCGCCTACTAGATACTACTGACGAATGCCGTATTCAGTATGTAATACTGTATGTATAATGATAGTGTTTTATTTTGTATTATGTTATGACCATCTCAGCTCTTTTTGGCAAGATATGTTCACCATGGTGATCATGCCTGTAATGTATATTTACAGTAAATAAAAATGGTATAAAAACCTTGCCACTTGTCATTTCCATTTTAAAAACACTAATATGTATACATTTTGAGTGTTTCAACAATTATTTTATAGTTATCTCACCTATAGTGTATTCATATTTACATTGTCTATATCTTAACATATTAACCACCACTGATTTAATATCAATACTGTTGACATGACTGTTTCAGTATGATGCCTTTGTTTGCATTCTACATCCTACGATTCGGTATGTTCTGCTAGTCTAGTATGCAGTTTCATATACATCCTGTCTGTTGGACAGAAACACAATGTGCAACCAAATAGCATGGTTAATTTCACCCACTAACTCACACAGTCACACCCACAGATACATATATATCATCATACACAAATCTCTAACTGAGCTTTGCGCAGGTATGCTGACAAGATAAAGGGGAAGTGAATGGGTTCCTTCACTTCTTTGTCTTACTATGTTAATGAGCCCTTACAACACTACTGCTCTACTGACGCTGCTCAGAGATCAGCAGAAAAATACCTTGATTATTACCTATATTCATGAACCTGGATTATGCTGTGAAACGGTCTATTGTAGAGGATGTTGCTTACCTGGAGCTTTGTACACCTCACGGAGCAGACTTTCACTGAGTGTCAATGGGGCTCCGTTGACCAGGCTGTGGGTCCAGCTCTGACAGATAGCTTGAAGCAGAAGCGTCTGGGCCCTTGTGGCCTGGACAGTGAAGTGGGGCAGCTCAAAAATACACTCTGTGGTGGGGACTGAAGACCTTTTGCTCCTGCAAGAGAGGGACGTGACATGAAGAAAAGACCGGGTTAGATGAAGGATAGTGCAGAGGGACAAAAAAAAAAGACAGAGAGCGAGTCATATAGTGACAATTATAAATGAAAGTATGAAAAGTCGCCAACATACACTTAATGAAATGGAAGCCGGTGGAAACAAATGGTTCATGACTTCCATGAATCCATCAATATCACATCACAACATAAAACAGCTCATTGATAGCATGAGTGGCCAAATAGGTAGAACTACATTCCAACAGCAAATTGAAGAAGTACCAAGTGCAAGCCAAGCTTTCCTTAGTTACTTGGCAGGTAGGTGGAGTTTGCCTCTCTGCCGCCGACCCTTCTCTCCCCTCCGTCAAAACTGTGATGATGATTTATGTGAAGAGATGTACAGCCCAGAAACCTGACCCTGAAAAGAATCTCTACGCATTTAACATTTCATCTGTCTCCAAGAGTGTGGAGGGAGAGAGTTTGTGTGAGTGTGTGTGTATGACAAGCTGATGAGTTGAGCGTTCAGGGGGATGAGGTAACAGCACAGTCGGATGGAGTCCTCCAGGCCCCTGTCCATCAGAACCTCAGTGGACCATGCTCTCATTTATCATCTGACACACACATACACACACTTTTTTTATTTGTTCTTCGATCCCTCCTTTTTAACATTTGCCTCACTTTCTCCTCTATTCACTCCGTAATCACTCACACAGATCCAAACACATTGAAACACACTTCTCACACATCTTCGATACCACACACAAAAAGATCCTGACACACATACAGTAGACTGCCCATCAAATCCCTGATTTAGGTCTCCGAGGTCCAAGCTGTGAAGTCATGGCTCCTCAGATTTTAAGATCCTATCCATGACATCAGCAAGAGCAGAAGGAGGGATTCCCCAGCACACGTACACACACACACCAACAAAGGTATGGCATTATACACAGTGCTGAGAGTGATAGAGCACTTGTTATCATCACGACTACTGATCTGTATCCATCACATGTCCCCAGGAACCTCTGCTCACTGGAAAAACACCCAGGGAGCTCCAACTAAACACTGCAAAACAAGCCTGTTTGGTTCCACTCCTGTTTTTCTCTCTTCTGCTCTGAGAGGTTCTTAAGTTGGGTATTTGAGGACTGGCAGTGCCCCCATGCCTTGATACACATCTACTTAAAGTGTGTGTGCATGCACATATGCTCGCTTGACTACATATTGTAATGGCCTTTGAGCAGAGCTTTCGGTGAAAATAGATCCGTGACCAATTCCAGGGATGGCTGCGGCATGTCAGGAACAAGCATCACAGTTCATTTAATCACATATCCATTTTGGTCTGGTCCCAGTTCAGAGTGTGGGATATGTCACAGGGTCTCTCCCTCCGCTCAGCAGCTCTGCAATCGTTTAACTCCTCTGCTTCCCTCCCTCTCTTTCTCTCTGTGTCTCTTTATCTTTCCCTTTATTCTGCTCCTGGGTGGTTCGGCAGGGTGACATGAGCTGTTAGCTGCACACAGGCAGACCCAGAGTTCTTAACTGCCTGCTGTCTCAGAGGGGGACTACTATGAGACAGAAAGTGAGAGAGGGTTTGATAAAGAGAGATATAAGAGTACAGGAAAAACAAAGGCAGTAAGAGAAAGAACCTCTAAACCTGACAGGGTCAATGAGTTTACCTTGACAGCCGCATATACATTTTGAATTCCCTGGAAACATATGGTGCATTTGGCTCCATGGTGAACCATGCAATGTCATGCTTCTATACTATTAGAAATCACTACTGTTGCATGCTATACAGCAAGACATCAATCAAACTGATTTTCATGTGTGTTCAAATGCGTGCATGCCTGCGCGTGTGTACACGTAGCAGATATCGCCGCTGAACAAAAGAAAGTGAAGGGGACCCAGCAACAACAATGTCCCCACATGCAGAGCAAATGTGCCTGCAAAGCCACTTCAATGGGAGGACTGGCAAGGGATGAAAGTTTGTTCGCTTATTCCACTCTTTATAGCGTTTCAGGGGAGCTGTCATGTGCATGTGGTCGTCTAAAACTTTAATTATGCACCTGTTTTTATTATATTATGCCCAATTCTTTGCGAACAGCAACTTGGATCTTGGAGCTAAATGAGAAGCAGAAACTCTCATTAGGGTGTTTTGGGAATGCTGGATGTGAGGACAGCCAGACACTCATCGGATTTCATTAAGTAGTTGGCACAGACAGTGTTTCTTGCTGCAACATGGTAAACAGCTTTCTGGCAGGCAGCTCTTTCACTGTTACCACAGGCTTTGAAAAAAAAAGTCAAGAGGTAGAAAAAGAATTACTAATACCTGTTGCATCAACAGCTGAAACAAATTAAAACACTTAAACATACATCTTAGAATGTGAAACAACTTACAGAAGGCAATGTACTGGTTTAGTACAGTATCCATATTAGAAACGCAGTCTGTAGCCTAGGGAGCAAAACTCATTAAAGCATATTTCTACTCATATAATGTGGAGACCCACCAGAAGTGGGCCCACAACCCATTTTGGATCCTGACTCATAATTTAAGAAATCAGGTCCTTGGCTTGAACTTCAGTGCCTCATTGAATAGGCTGTTTCTGACCTCACAGTAGTCCTTTAAGTCAATAACTTTTTTATTAAAACACAGAGGCCACCAGGAATATGTTAAAAGGAAATCAAAATTAGTCAGGAGCTATGAAAAATTAGGTGTTTCAATTTCAGCCTATGAAATATGCTTTCCTCTGGTGTATTTCAACAACATTAGGCCTCATTTCCCAACCTGTCCCCTGTTGGTGCCGTGACTGAGTGACAAAGAACTGGACCAGGACTAGGACAGGCCAGTTGGCAGACCGAATGGCTGCTTGGCTTGGTAACTGGCTGACTGACTGGCACAAAGTCTTTCTGTCCAGTGTCCCTGTCAAAATCAGGCAAAAGAGGGCATGGTGTTGTTCAGGGGGTGTGAGCTAGAGTCAGGAGTACCATACCAGCTGTGGTGCTCTTTGCCTTGACTGTTTCCTCTGTGTATATGCTCCGGTGTGGACATAAAGCAGGGACGGCAAATTATTTTTAGTCATTAAAATGAATGAGTGAAATCTAAAAGGGAGTAGACTTAACAGAGGACCCTCACAAAATAGTTTTTGTTAGCTCTGAGTAAAGCTGAGAGCCATCTAGTGACACATTATGCCATTACAAACAAAAGGTATCACTACTCAGCCAAACCTTCCATTTAAACAGCCTCTGGGTAACTCCATGTCTGCACCAAAACCCTTTTCACATCATAATAGCTGAGATCCATTCGGACCATTGGTTCTCAGGCTAATCAGCTTCCTGGTCTGGTCTGACTGTGGTCACATCTATATTTAGACAAATACAGCTGGGGCGCTCGCTAACAGGCTGTGATTGCTGGTTTACAGAGGCGAGGCCACACACATGCACGTACATAGACAAAGACACACAACCACAAAAATGCACATACCTGTACAGACAATGTATGTGCCAACACATATGCTGTCACACAAGCACATGTGTATACACACCTGTAAATGCATACGTAAACCAATAACAGCAGGTTGGTTAGCCAGAGCACGAACAGCAGCAGTAATGAGGCCACAGCTGACAAGGGGCCTGCTGCTCTAACAACCTGTAACTGGAACAATTATAAAACTAGCTGCCAATACGAAAGTCTAAAAGACTGTGCGTGTTTGCATGTAAACCACCCTAAGCATCTGTAACAGAAACAGAATACTTGTTCTGCAAACTGAGCAAAAAAGGAGAGAAAGAGAGAAAAATATAAACAGTGCAGAAAACACAAGAACAAGAAGGGGAAACCAGCAAGCATAGGCAAGAGAAGGATCAAGACCACAAACTTTCAGGTCATATGTTATTCTCCAGGTAAAATAATACCTAACATGGGGAGTCTCATTAAAAAAAGCCATTTGGAAAAGCTCCAGTACAAACTCGGTAATAGCAGAACTTGTAGGTTGTTGCTTTGTACTTTTACAGACAAAAATAAATGTAGCCTAATTAAAGACGGCTGGTTGGGGCATGTGTCTGTGTATATATGCAATTAGGTGAGTGTGTGTTGTGTACACGTAGATGTCCAGTCATGTGTTGAAATCTGGATATGTTGGCGTTGGTGCAGATGTTCTGACAGAGGACACTACCAAGAAAGCAAGCGTGAAGCAAACTAGAAAGGCCTTAACTGCACAGCCAAATGTGGTCAGCAAAATCTTTTTTTAAGATCAGCATCTTGCCGTGATTGAAGGAATATCGCCAAGTGCAGCTGGTCCTAATGGTTTACACAGTGTCCCAGAATACAAGCTTGGAACCTGTGCGCAGTTTCCAGAATGTTCATTTTTGTTATTACTCATATCCTGTACAGTACCACAAAATCAGTTCCCTCACTCTTTCCAAAATACAGTGACACAGACAGCTGTGGGGGCTCGGAGGTAGGCAAGAGATGTGGAGTAAGGTGTCTGGTCTGTCAACGGACCACAAAGAGAGGGGGGGAGGCACACTCACACAGACACACATTCCCTGACACAGGTGGATTTTGTCCGTAATGGGAGCTAAATGGGAAATTCCACATGAACTGGAACATAACACTCCAATAAACTGTTAGAAGTTAAAAGTTAGTGGAAGTGCTCAAAAAGATAATGCAGACTGGATTCAAGGCAGTAAAGGAAACAAAAAGTCAACAAGATAATCAATCAGTTTTGACTGGCCCCACAATGTGCTACTTTCTCTTGACTGAAACTTATCTGCATCCACAGCAACGCCAATGTAATCCATTAAGGGCTGACATATTTGTCTGATAGATACAACAGATAGCCACCGTCTTGGGACCAGTGATAAGTTATCTGAAGTTTCTACAAATCATTCACTGTCACGCCCTACCTTAATTATCAATACAAACAGTCTCCAACTCAAACAGTTATCCAAATCCTCCAAGGCTATTGTTTTCCAATTTCAAGAGCTTCTTTGGAGGGAATCAGACTGAAAATGGAGGGAAGGCAAGACTGACAGCTTGTACCTTTTCTTTTTTCTTTCTTTGTGGTGCAGATTGATTTGAAGTATTGCAGAATTCCCCATCTCTCCAAGCCAAGGTCACTGACCCCTCTTGAAAATAACCAGAGTGAGTTATGGGCTGCTCTCAAGTCCCCTCTTTTATCTTACTACAAAAGACTTGCTACAGTGTCTTGCAAAGTCTCCAAATGAACATTATAAATCACACTAGCACTTTAAACTGAACAACAACACCTAAGTGGCCAACTAGAGGAATGTGAACATTTTCCCACCTGGATGTCAATTGGCTTGCATGGCTGGCATTAAGAAAAAAGGTAAGAAAAGTACTACCATATAAAAGACAACTTTAATAAAAAAAAATAAAAAAAATGAAGCAGATAATAATAAGAAATAATAATAAGAAATAATAACGACAATAATAAGAATGTCTTTTTTGCAGTTTCCTAAAATATTATATATTATATTATATATATATAATTATATTATATATAATATAATATAAGTATTTTCTTCTCCCTGAAGCACAACGGCCACCAGCCAGTTCCCTCTCAGGTTAGTGTTACACTGTTGGTGTTGTTTGGACTGTTCGTGATGGTTGTATCTTGTTCACTGTTATTAATTTATGAAACATAATCTTGTTTTGATTTGTTGTGTCATTCTGCGAGTGCAATTAAGGGATTACAATTTATTTTAACCTCACCAAACTCTTAAAAGTCTCAGCTGGATATGAGTAGGAGTTAGTAGGAAGCAGGGACTGTATTTGTGGCCACAGCTCAGAGTTTTGTGGTTCCCCGGGGTCAAAGGTGTTACATGTGTGCATTTCTCCATCATCGGTCCTGAACAGCCCAAACTCTTCATAGAAAGAAACACTCCGCACTCTCTCTCTCTCTCTCTCTCTTTCTCTTTGTCACTCTCTCTCTCCTTCTCACTCTCTCTCTCACTCTCCCTCCCGCACGAGCCTCCCCTTCCTCCCATCTGGAGCACCCCTGACCCAAAACACACACATACATATGCTTACAACCTCACACACACACTGAGATCCATTCTCAGGAGAGGGCTTCATTACACAGGGATTACTAAAAGAAATGTTTTAATCAAGTTGTGCAGACAGCTGCAGACCGCAAGGCGAGAAAATGGCAATGACGTGGTTCATCAGGCGTTAAAGGAAAACACATCAAGAGGCCTGTGTGTGTGTGTGTGTGTGTGTGTGTGTGTATAATGGTGTGTCTGTGTGTGTATGTAGCTTCCTGCCTCTGTCCAACATGTCCAGCTGTGGAGGACATGCGGTTCCTTATAAGGACACACAGAGATAGGAGACCTCTGTCCAGAGAATATAACCGAAAATCACGTTTATACTTTCCGATTTTGCTGCAGACCTTTGTGGTCCCGTCGTCATAATAACACAAGCTGTCGTCAACGGAAGCACCGGCTGGCCTTTATTTTGATCCCAATGAGTTGTCCTCAGTATTAGCATCAAGGCCTTTGACCTCCACACAGATGGTCATTGAAAATAAGAATACAGACTACAGTGATTTATTATTTTTTGATCATGATAATACCAGTGTTTAGTGTACCCCATTACCAACTGTAGATTTCACCTTAAGTAGTGACCATTTGGATAGGCTTGTATCTGGGAAGTGACAGAGCAGTATTCAGGCCTGCTGGGGAGGAGAGGACAGTGGAATGCACACCACAGTAGATGATAATCCACTCAGAGCTGATAATCCATGTACCCTTCCCTATTTCCCACTGTTTTCCCTCCCTCAAGCTTCAGTTCCTCAGATGACTAATTCAGGCATTAATAGAGTCTCTCAGTCAACCGAAAACATCTACAGCTGCTCCTAAATTCACTATCTTGGCTCCGGCCTCTACATCCATATACATCTCGTGGTATAGTTAAATTTCAATAGATATTCTTGGATTGCAACACTATTGCCTCTTGAGTACATTACAGCCTATAATATACACTTTAGGGCTGAGTTAAAAGCTGTGTTGATTTAAGCTACCAAATGACACTTGTAATCATAAGGGCAAGTACACAGCTACAAGTGACTTTTCTTTGCACTGAGCGCTGAATGCTGAATGAAAGGCATAGAAGCTTCCATCAGAACTGAGACGTCAATCACTGGGAGCACAAGCCTCGCATTTGCTGATGCCATTTCCTTAATACATGGCTTCTCAATACGTCCATTGATCTCTGTCAGCCATGAAACCAAATAAAACTGTCTGACACCAGATGTAGAGGAGGAAAAAAATCCTTACCACAAAGTTGGCTAAAATACTTTATAGACTGTGCCACACGAAATATGATGTTTTACCTTACAGCTCACAATCCTTTGCACTCCTGTGCTTCAGAGTGAAAAGTGGAACAATATTACATCATATGTCATTCCAGGCTTTTAATACACACCTGTTAATACATAAAGCCTACTTGTTGCAGTGTGCCTATATCCTTTCAGCTTCATCATGTGAAAACTTTTTCTTTCTGAAAACATTCCCATGTTTCTTCAAGACCAGGGAAGGGCCGAGTTCATGCATTGCCGTGTTCGACTAAATGAATTCCCTGCTGCTCTTATGGCCTCCGAACCACAACTCAAAGCTGAGCATGACCACAGCAACCACACACTGATTTAAGGTCATTCAATTATCCCTCACCATAACAGCTCACAGTAACTTTAACCCTGCCTACACAGAGCTCTAAGTTAAGACCTTGATGAGTAATACAAGTGATTACTTCATTATAAAATCAACACTAATCAAAGTTTGGTTGAGGGGCACAATGGTTGACGCAGAAGCTGTGTGTGTGACATCATTCACAAGATCTGTGTCATAAGTCATATAAATGTATACTCAGAGCAAAGAAATGGACTTTTCCATTCAACAGCCACTCCCAAATCAGTTTTCATTAGCCAAAATGATTATTCCAATTCTACTTAATGATATTACCTGCCAAAATGGCTGGTAGACAAATGTAACAGCCACAGTCAATGTTCTCACCAGTGAATGCTGTTCATGAACATTTGCGAAATTTGACTTGGATCTCTACAGCTCACTACTGCAAGGACACAGAGAGCATTTGTCCTCTTTTACTTGGCTGTGCTGGGAGACATAGACCAGGAGCAGTTCGCTATGACTAACTATGAACAGGAGTAATGAAGCATTACAATCACACCAGAAGCCTCATGCCTCAGATGCCTCAAGCAGCCTTCATAAATCACAACATGAGCTAATCTAGAGTCTAGACTACTGTTCCAGACACAGTAATGGACTTCTCGACTTCACATAAAAAATCCTTCAGGTAGTGTTAAAACTTAACCAGCCCATGACAGCGTAATATAGTTGGATCAATAATTAGATATCAAGGGAACATTCTTCTCCATTCAGAAACATTCAGGCAAGGCAAGTCAGCTTTAGTGGCTATATAACATGCACCTGTAATGCCACATACTTTAAGAAATTATCCCCTCAGAAATAGCTGAGCGAGGAACAGGGGCTGCTTAAAACGCCACATAAAAGCTGGCATGAGGCTGAATTATGACCTGCAAGACGACAAGCCACACTAGGCTGCTGCTGGTTTGTTGGTTGGTTGGTGGGCCCGGCCTTGGCCTGCCTCCATATGCTGCTGCAGTCAGGTGGCCCTGCATAAGGAATATTATATGGTGTGAGCGCAAGTGTGTGTGTGTGTGTGTGTGTGCCTCAGTGAGAAAGTGAGGTTAGGTTTTGGAGAGATCGATGCAGGTGGCACTTCTAACAACACCTCCCTACTGCCCCCTCCCCCCACCCCATTTTTTTTTCAGGCACCGATTTTATCTGGGATAACAGGTTTAACAGCCAGACCAATTGGGACTCTCTGCAGAGTCCCTGTGAAGTTGGCGGCCACATACATTGCCTTTCATTAGGGATAAGTACAGCCTGATGCCTCTCAGCTGCATTTTAATTCACTGGGAGTTAAAGTTCATTTTAGAGGATTTGGGCTTTTTTGCTAACCAAAGGACTGGCAAGTTAGTAAAGGGTAGCGTACTGGGTGGGGTGGAGGGGTACTTTCAACAGTAATCTGTTACCCCTTTTCCACCAGAGCCAGTTCAGAGCCGGTGCTTGTGCTGGTTCACAGTTGGTTCAACTTGCGAACCGGCTCAGACCCTGTTTGCTTTTCCACAGGCTCGAGAGCCGCATCATGACGTCACTGTATACGTCTATATACATCTCCGCTCTATCGGCAACTATAATAACAACAATGGCAGACTACATCTTCTCCTTACAGATGTTGCTCCTGGCTTTTCGAGCCGACACTGGCATCCAAACACGACTGGTACAACACATGTGTGGTGCTCGTCTTGATCGAGATTATGTTCTTATTAATCCTGAGTAAGATAATGCTAGCCTGTTAACCCTAGCCCGCTAATGCTAGCCAATTAACGCTAGCCCGCTAATACTAGCCAATTAACACTAGCGCTAACCGTATCAATAACATTGCATTCAAACATATCAAATAAAATTAATAATACACATATTCGTTTGCCGTGTTAGTCACAATAACCCCGCCCCCTGGCGTAAGCAGTCTTTGCGGTTCAAGACCAGCAAAGAGTTGGTGCCGCTGTGGAACCAGTTTTTCGGACTACTTGGCTGTCAGAAAAATGGTGTTTTGCCACTACAACAACTGCAGCATGATTTCAAAATTTGTAAGTCCCTGTTAACATGTAGTTTTCAAGGTGATCAGAGTTACTGATGCTGTTTCAAAAACAAAAAACATCAAAGTCTCAATTGTGTGCATGTACCTCTACACCCATCTTCTAGTAACAGTGATCAAGTGGACCTAAGCTTACTGTTTAACAGCTGTTAACACTCACTTTCAGTTATATATTAGCCACTGTGATGCCTAGACACAATGTCACAAGGTGTCAGCCTAGAGAATCAACTTTAATATAGATCCAACAACTAAATGGCACATGGTGGTTATGTAGTTTCCAACCCCGAAGGTTTATTCCCAAATCTCTACATAGGTCAGAAGTTTAAAACATGACAACTGATCAAAGGTGCCCTTACAAGGTAATTCGACAGAATGTTTGTAGAGAAAGTTGTATCAGCTACCTAAGACTGCTCTAACATAGAATAATTTAATGAGAAGAGATCATTGTCAGTGCATTGACAATAAATTGACTTTTGACTGTCCCCTGTATCTGGTGATCTTTTCAGTTCTATCAAAAATATAATATGGGAACCACAAGGTCAAGATCTACAATGACTCTGGAGCATTGATCCTTCCTTAAAATTTCATTATGCTCAAAAACTACGGAAACAAAAACATTTCAGTCTAATTGGATACATCCAACATCTTACACACACAACCAAATGCCCAATGGAAGCCAAGACTGGCAGGGAGAAGATGTCAAGGCAATGTACTTTCCCCAGTGAAAGCCCCGTGCTGCCCACTGTGAGAAGCCGGAGCCTTTGTGGTGAGACTGAAGGAAACATGAGCTACAGTATGCACTGCGGGCCAACTCATCAGGAGACGTGCTGGGTCTTCACATACGCCCAGTGCCTCTTCAAATCCCCCATGATCACCTGGCAGTCATATACCCCGCTTAAGCATGCTGCACAATGACAAACATGTTAGTGTGTGCGTGAGTGAGTAAGAGCTACCCTTTTCTCCTTTCAGTCACCATTTACTTTTAAATACATGACAAATCTAAAGCTACGTTTTACATTGGTAATGGGAAAAAGCTGATCCAATAATCTGCTTAACAAACTACTGAAGCCTGACAAAGAAACTAGACACAGCTTTTTCTCAAAACACTTTCTTAGGGTCACATACCTTCACTAAAGTCTCTTGCTTTCCACTTTCTTTTATATTCCTTACAACTTCAAAAAGCTTGTATAGCTCTGCTCAGTGTCTGCTCAGAGAACAGAACATCTTGGAAAGAGTGTTGTTGGAATTACATCAGTGCTGAGGAGCAGTCCCAAAACAAACACCAGTACAGTCAAATTAAATGCTACCACCTGGTGGAGTTCATCTTTTGGCTTCCCCATTGACCCAATGTGTCACTCTTGGCCTCAGCTTTCACCTTTAGGAGGAACTGTCTGTCTGACTGCATGCCTGTCACCCACATACAGTAATATGATCACATGTCATCTTTAATACATTTGTGTTGTGTGAGTTGTACATGGGAATACCATTGCTCAAACACACTGAGAATAAAGTCAAGTGAAATAAATTCAGGCTTTTATGTGACTGTCCATCCCAGGCCACTTCAATTTTTTCACCCAAGTCCATACACGGAGACAACTAAGCAAAACTGTGGCAGCTAACCTCAGCAGAGTATATCAGCATAATATGACTTAAAACCATTGCTAGTTGTCACACAGCACTCTATTTCTCTCTTCTATTTCTTGTAACCACTGTCTCTCTTTCTTTGTCAAACCTGCTCATCATCATTCTTCCAGGAGCAAACTGTCAGCTCGTGTTAATTGGATTTTGACTGTAGCGACACGCAGGTCAGGAAGCAAGACAGCTGTACCTTTCTTTTTGACAGATGGGGTCAAATATGAGTCACTTCAAGCTTAAAATGGCAGGTTCAGAACTCATAATCCTGCCCAATACACTCAGTCCCATTATCATGGACAGGAAAGAGACTAACAGTGAAACAAACAGGCAACTGTTTGTGTGCTCCAAACCTGTCCAACTGTCGGAAGCATCAAGCTAAATTTAAATTGAGGATGAGGAAAATTAGATGAAGCGGAAATAATCCAGTCATGGGCAGTGGAATTGTCTTGAGTATTACGTGTTCACCTATTTTGAGGTATGATCACATTGCCATCGCGTAGCCTAGATAGATTAATAGATGTTCTTGTAAAATCATATGAAGATAAGGACTCCTGGTGCATACTGTTACTGGACAGACACATACTGTATTCATCAAAGGCTTGCTTAAAACAAAGAATAACAGAGCACTTTCTTAATATGTCAAGGAGACTCTGTTAGAGGCTGTCAGTGTTATTTCTAAGGGCTGGTGCAGGCTGAAAGAAAAGCCATGGGAGGGCACTGATCTGGAAGGCTCTCTGGAGATGAGAAACATCTAGTGATTGTCAGAAAGAAAAATAACATCCGTTTGACATCTGAATCCACTATTTGAGGCGAGCAGGGAAGAAACAGGGGGGACTAGAGATCAAACAAGCAGCTAGCAGTTGCTTATTGGGAGCAGAGAGCACAGGGAATCAGGTTCTGTCTACAGACACACTCACACACCACTGAAAGAGGGCCTTGTGATTTCCTATGTGGCCAGCTAACCACTATACAGTAGATACAATGTTTGCCTGTAGAAGAAGTCAGGAAAAGTCAAAACCATCTGCAGGTCTTTGACATGTTTAAATCTAAACTAATGGGGGGAAATCGATTCCCAAGCTAGTGCTCTAGCACAGGTTTCCTGCTTTAACAGGCACTTTGACTGCAAGGTGTGACAGAGAGGGCACAGGGTGTGTGTATGTGTGTGTGTGTGCGTGCGGGCGGGCGTGCGTGCGTGCGTGCGTGCGTGCGTGCGTTCTCTTCTTGTTCAATTGGCTGTCTACAATCTCCACACTAAGATTTGTGTAGTTCCTCTACTTTTCCATTTCTTATTGTTCTCTTCCATCCTCATTGTATTTGATAGCTTCAACATTTAAAAGAATATAGAATCATTTGTTGTCCATCTCTCTCAAATCTACCATTTGTCCAACTGTTCCACCTTTAAACTCTAAACCGTATTCCTCTCCTCTCCCTTCTTGACCTCTCTTCAACTCTTACTCTCACTGGGGGACATCCCCAATGAGTCATCCTCTGTCTGGTATAAGGACAGGGATAAAGCAATATGTTTTTTCATCTCCTTAGACAACGTTGTCTTATTTTCCTCTCCTTGTGTTTCAAACCATCTGAAAAATTGTTGCAGTTGTTACCCGATGACTCCGTTTTTCTGTTTTCCCCACCGACCGCTGAAGAAGTGGCTCATCCATCACTTTAAATACCCTCTGATGCACTGCCCACAAAGACTGCAATCCTCTTCATAAAGTACAATACATGGGCTTTAAACCACACACACACACACACACACACATACAC
>CAFUXE010000354.1:275600-295708 GCA_903364295.1 Serranus cabrilla
CACAAAAACACACAAACACTTGCATATACACACTGTATACAAGCCAAGAATGCATATAAACACTTCCGAGGAGGTTCACACCCAAACCTTTCCAAACTCAGACAACAAATCCATTTCATGTACGTTTGCCTCCCACACTTAACTGGGTTCAACTGGTGCGTGATTGTTTCCTAAAATGCCATCCTCAGTGGCTCATAGAGAGTAATATACATACATTTATCGTCGTTAACCAAGTCCCTTTAGCCATCACACAATGACCAGTACATTACATATGCAGTATCTTCTTTGTCTTGATCACCTTGTGTTGCCTCTAATAATTGAATCAATGTGTTATTCAATTGCACAACACCTCCGCTGGATATACCGAAATAGGTACTTATCTTCTGCATACCAGACTTGTGATTTACTCAACATTTATACTGTGCAGTGAAATCATTTTTGGAGGCCATCACAGGATGCATGAGCTCAGCTGTGTTGTGATGTTTTTACTTGAACCAACCACCCAGAAACATTTTCCTCTGGAAGATGAAAATAATATTTCTGTTGTGTCAGAACCCTTATTAAACTATGCTGCACTGCACCACTTGAGTAATCAGCATAAACAACATGCAGTGTAAACTTGACACTAGCCAGCACTGAATGTTGGTTAAGAAAAACAGACTTGTGGAAATAAAATAAACATTTTGAGACACTGAGTCATTTGAGTTGGAATTAAAAAGGCTTTGAGAGTCAATATATGTGCAGCATATACCCTCTTTTCATTCACAAACATTCTTAAGTCTCAAATATGAAATGTTAAAGCCTTCATACAATTTGAGGTAGTGTTGTACACTATTAATATACTAATATTAATACTAATATTAATAAATGTGTTAATATATGTGTTTGCTTAACTCTTTGCTTACTTAACAAGAAAAAATAGGTGGGTATAGTATTGTTTTCAATGCACATATCAGTTTTTTCTACACCATTTACCTTTTTTCTTTCACAGGGGGGACGCTACCTGTTTCTGTACCCACTTAAATTTCCATCAATATTACAAATGCTCACCAATATGCAGGCATCTGGATCAGCTTCCCATATAGTGCAGTGCTGAAGGAAGGGATGATGGGGATGAGAGGCAGAAATCCCCCTGTACTGTCCTGGCATGTCAAGCCTGCCTGGAACCCAAACACCTGGATAGAGAGACAGAAAAAAGGGAGAGAGAGTGAGAGATGGCGGGAGGGAGACAGGGGAAGGAGAAGACAATGGGGAGATGAAAATACATATGCAGCAATGTATAGATCAAACCATTAACTGGATCCACAGAAGAAGAAAAAAAACATGTCAGTTCTCGTAGACTTCACATAGATTCGGGAAAAAAATCGCACAGAAGCAGAGACAGCAGCACAAAGCCAGATCTGTTCTCTCATCTCTCATCTCAATCACCACTGAACTGTTTTGAGCTAATGTGTCTTCAGCAGACTGCTGTTGTAGTCGAAATCTGTGTTCTTACAGGCCCTGGCACTTACAGAGACAGAAGAAAGACAAACTTGTGTTATCGTCATTGTTTACTGTACACATCTGTCAGCAAGTCCATCTTACCGTCTGGGAGACACCGCTAAAAATATCCTGATGTTGAACCTGAAAAAGAGTCTGAGTCACTTGATGTAGACTGTGGTCGGCCATTGGCCACATCCCTCACATTGCATTCTCCTCGTCCTCTGCTGTCTCCACTATGTATTTTGTAAGGGCACCGTCACTGCCTCCTGGGCTTAGCACCACCAAAGATGACTGTGATTGGTTTAAAGAAATACAAACCATTTTTTTCTCCCTTTAATCAGAATGACACAGTGCTGACACAGTACTGCGGAGAAAGGTCTTAACAGTCGTAATAGTTTTTTTAAGGCATAGATGATTACATGACAAGTGACATGACCGCTGCAGTGGGATTTAATGTGGATACACATTGCTGAGTCCTGAACACACTGTGTCTGGCACAGTGGCTCAAGCAGTTCACTAGCACAGATGTTTGTCAACAAACTTCAGTCTGAACTTAAGTTTTTAGAATAACTTTGAGGTTTTCTTAAAACACAGACATTGGGTAACAGCAAAAGAGTTGCAACAGCAAAAAATTAAGTAACACTCTTGCTTGCACTCAGTAAATAACAGTTAAAGCACTCTTATATGGATTGGATTGATCAAGCCAGATCATGCCAAGATTACTCTAAGATTTAAATGTCACCATTGCTTAATAATCATGTATTTTTCCAAGATAACATTTTAAGGCACACTCACCCCTGATGAACTGTCTTTAAATGACAACATGGATCATGATCATATGCTCATTATCTGAACGCCTGAAAGCCACACTGCCAAACATAATGTAGGGAGACCTCAATGTTTACATTCTGTTAACAGTGAACATGGTGGATGAAGTCCTGTTTAATATTTGAGACAGTGGATGATGGCTTGGCCCAGCTGTCCCACATGCAGCTGCTGGTTATGCGCAGGGCAAGATTCATTCAATTCCTGCAACTGAAGGTCTACCGAACCACTTTGCTGTGCAGATGGCCCAGAGCAGACAGACAAAACTTTGGACGAACCTTAAATGATAATTCATTTATAATAAGATAACTGGCCTATGGATGGAATATTACACACCAGAGTAGTATATCAAGTTGAATTGTATCATTGCCAGATACAGATGTAGACATAACAAAAATCCCACTTTGAAATGCAAGCTTGGGGCCATATAGCCACAGACTGATTCACTATGGCTTCCTCTGGGAGACCCGATTTCAAATTCTGTTCTACTTTCAGCAGCTCGAAGCAACAAGTTATTGAAAAAGCCCAAGTTTTCAATTATGATCGCTCTATTTACTTCTGTGGTCTACTTGTTGAGCAAGGCTGACTTTGAGTTCTTGCCTATAACCATGGAAAAGTGAGACAATGGCAAACCACTACCCTCAAGACAGACACCTTAGCTTTGTCAGCCAGTGTCAATAAAAGACAGATTAAGATAAGCCTTAGTTTATACCCGTTTCAAATCACTTCCTGAAGTAGGTGAATTGCGGCCAGAATGACCTCCACCCTGTCATGATCCCTCTGCCAAAATCCAGAGGCGGAATTAGTACCTTGGCAGATACAGATGCTGATTGGCCGATTGGTCGGAAAGATCCTTGGCCACTGACCAGCTGACTGTTAACCCTGCAGTGACCCTGTGATAAGGACTACCAGCATGATGTCCGGCAAACATCCTGCCTTAAAAAAACACATCCAGGCCAAACCAGGCCAGACTGGGCCACCCCTAGATCCAGATCTGTTTTCAGGCATCCCAAAAGGTAGATTAGCTGCATTTGTTTAAGCCTCCGTAGTTATACAGTATATGTACTCCACTGGACATCTGGGCCTTCAAATATAGACGTGAAAACCCCTTGTTTAGTTTATTCATGGGTCAGTGTGAAAAGAAAAGGGGGAGATAAAAATGCACTTTACTGAAAATACTATAGCCATTAGTTTAGATAGATTACTCTACTAGATTAGATTTGAGTTTACCTTCACCTGTATTTAAATTAATCAAATACCACGTATGTAAATAATTCATATGACAGCTACGTAACATTGAAAAAATCAATGACCATCTCTAAATGCTTTGCTCTGAATACATACATTTTTTTGTAGAGAAGTATTCCACATTATACATAGCAACACAACCTTTAACCTTTAAAATATTAATTAACAACTAACGACTAATACTGTGAGTATTATGTAAAGAAAGCATATCTCGCAGCTGATTGTTCAGATTTTTCTGAGCTTTCTCATGATTGTCCTTAGGAACTGCCACAATCTTTCAATAGATCTTACTATACATACTATATGACAGCTAATACAATTAGCTTAATGATTTAAGGTAATCTGATAAAATCTTGGGTGACAAATAATCTGGCCCAGCGATTTTACACAAATTTTGCCCCAATTTGATGTTGTTGTTAACTGTAACTATAATTAACAATATTTTTTATCTTTTCAGCTCCCAACTCAAAACTCCACTGTCAAAGCAGTAACAGAATGTCACACAGCTGCACAATAAAAGCCTGTAGCCTCCCATCAATTTGGTAGATGAACACCATGAAGTAGACCAGAGTTGGACTGGTGCTCATCAGCAAGATTAGTGGTGAGATTTTTACGACCAGGTGAAAAGGGGTCATCAAGGTCATTTCAGAGTGGAGTTAAGACTGTGGCCATGCAATTGACCTCGGGTTAAAGTGCATGAAAAGCGTATGTGTACAGTATGCCTATTATATGTATGGGTATGAGTCAACTTGAAGATGATAGATAAAGAGACACATGTAAAACAAAATTAAATACAAAAATGAAAGGATAAGAAAAAAGTGCACTAGAGTAAAATTAGTGTATCGTTCTGTATCCACTCTACCATAAGATCTGTACTACACAATATCAAATTTATAAGACAAATGTATATTAATTTCTTAGTGTATAACTTCTAAACTGCCTAAAACAGCAATACAATTTAAAAAGAGAACCAAATCAGCCAATGCAAAAATAACCCGAGATGTGCAGCATTAAACTGCAATCTAAATTGCCAAAGGAGAGGTACAACCCCGATTCCAAATAAATTGAGAAATTGTAATGTGATCATTTGCTAATCCTCAAAAATTGTATATGGACAACATATTTAATCTTCAAACTGATAAAGCTTTGTGTTTGTATATATACTGAATTCTGAATTTGATGCATTCTGTTTTTATTTTTCGGGAATCAGGGTTATAGATCTGACCTTTTTGGAAGTTAAGTTAGGTGTGCCGTAGATGTAGGATACAGCTCTAACCTAGAAACAACCCTTCAAGCAATGACAAAGATTATTCAAACGATTAAGAAAACCATATTAATTGTGTTGTTTTCCATCTGTCCCATTTTTGTTTTATATCTCGAGAAAGGACAGCTGGGTTTTGCTGTTGTTTTGTTTACCTTGAGGTAGAGGTGTGCATAGCAGTTATGTAGCAGGTTGTCAGACGGCTGGCTGAGACCACTGACGGTGCTGACCAGCTCTGGAGCGTACATGGGCACCGAGTGTTCAACATTCACCCTTTCCACCTGGAACTGCACGGAAGGTAGAGGGCGCACTGGCTGAAACACTGGGCTATTGACAGGCCCTGGTGCAGTCTGGGAGATTGAAGAAATAAAAGAAGGGACAGGGATTAAAACAATGCCAATCTCACACATTGCTTGAGTAGCAGTCTCAAGCTAAAATGTCCACATTAATCTCCCTTGTATATCTCTTGGCAAACTCTCTCTGACAAGTTCCTAAAACTAAAATTGAAAATTCATGATATAAATACTGTGTAATTTTTATAAGGATGGGTAAGGGCTGGATTAGATCTTTGAATTGCATCTTTTTGTTATAGACTTACTGTATAGTCAAGAAACAGTCAGGAATAACATAATGCAAGATTTCCCCTTCACTACAAGTCTGCAAAGTGTTTGCTATAAAAGGTATTCAGATAAAAATAAAACATTTAAAGATGTTTAGCAAGATATTAACCAATAGGTGCATAATAATAATAATAATAATAACCTAATATAATTTGCTCTCCTACATAAGTAACTTGTATCTTGGCAACATATATTTGCTAAAATCCAAGTTAGCTATTGATTTGCTGCTTGTTCAGATAAGTGTATAGAACCTTCATGCCAGTAGTTGCAGCGTGTACTGTACAATGGCCATTGTACCAGTAGCCACGGCCAAGTCATTATGTCTTCATTATGGTTCGTATAATAGATTTTTACACTTCCATTATATGTCATGCAATCACCCATATTATTGCACCTTCAAAAAGAGGTTCTCAAAGAAAATAAGGACAAGGATATAAGGATGGTATTTGAAAAAACTTAGCTGTGTGTGCACTACCTTGTATCCCATGATGATAGGCATTAGTGTGTGGAGGAGGTTAAACTCTGCCATGGAGACAGTCACTGAGACTTGAAGCAGAGTAAGACACGTAAGTCTGGTTGGGATGAATTCCTCTAAGCTTGATATTTCTTCTGGAGTAGCTGGACCATGGCTTTCTTCAACAGTTTCTACACAGAAAATGACACAATAGAAAGAAACAATGTAACCAATAATGTTAAAGACTGCAGAGGTGCAGTAAAAGGGGATGTAAGATTAAACATATTATTACAAAACAACTGATTTTCCTCAAGAGTATGTGACCTGTGGTGCATTAGTTGAAATAAAGTGAGGGAGCGGAAAACGCCAAATACATTTGGATTCGAGGACGAAAGATTGTTTTACAGAGAAAGAGGTTAGCTGTAAAGCACACCAATTTCTTTGAGTGGGCGCCTCTCCTCTTTGCCTGCAGCAGTAAAACAATAAAAAAAAGTATTTTCCAACAAAAACCACCACCTCATACACTAAATAAAATAAACATGCACTAAAAAAGTACTGGCATCTCCAAGTGATATTCATTACAGTGGCTGTTTCCCAGTAGCTTTGTTTTTGAACTATCTCATAAAACCACTCATTCAATCAATAACCAGAGACATCCGGAAAGGTAGAAAATGAAGTGAACCAAGTCAACATGGAATAGAGGCTAGCAAGGTCAGCGCTCACCAAAGTGAGGAGTGACCAGAGCACTGAACCACTAAACTGTGTCCAGAGCCTGAGGTGGACCAAACCCTGAGTGCTTTGTTACTGAACGGCCTTGGCTTGGGTCCCAGGACATGGGCTTGTTTCAGTTCAGTAAAGGTTCTGTTGGGCTACATTCCCAGCTCCAAGGTGGGCTCAGAACCTGATCCTAAAGCTGTTTTGTTCTTTGGCCTTCCGCCATGGCCCGCATCAGGTTCATCTGGCACTGCCATGTCCAATCTAATCATATGCCAGGGCTCAAGTCAATATCCACAGTCAACCTTCAAATTGCAAAAGACATGCAGCTCACATAGTCCACAGAGGCATGATTACACACACTAAAACACTTTCTATTTAAAGCAGACAGAAAAAGAAAAACTATGATAAAAAGATCAAGTGTCCATGCCAGAATATACACACTGGCACACACAAACAATTACTGTCACGCCCTGTATTTTCCTGTCCCACTTAACAGATGAAACCCTAAAAGTCTCGTTACTTCGTTGCTCCTATTGTTCTTGGGCAACATATAAAAAAACATTCACACTGTAAGTAATTTTCAAGTTGGAACCTTGTGCTCTAAATAGGGCGAGATCTTATAAAATACACAGAGATCAGCCAGTTTGGCCTCCATTTACAGCTAGTTTTGGGGAGGAAAGTAATTCTTCCTGAACTCTTGGCAAGGAGTCGATGAGGAGGAGCAGAGAAGAAGAGGACGGGATGAGTAGAAAGATAGTCATGTCTTTGACCTCCTGACTTCTTCGTCTCTCCTGGTAAGCCCATGAGATATGAGAAGGGAGAGGAGAGGAGAGGAGAGGAGAGGAGAGGAGAGGTTGATTTAGGAAAAATACATAAGGCATGTGTTATTTTGTCACTCCATCTGTAATAGCTACTTCGTGAAAAATGCTCTCTCTTTTATCTACTCTCAATTTCTCAACCCCCCAGGGGTCTACCTATACTGACCCTCCTCCAGAAAATGCCAGAGAGAGCAGAGACACATATAGAAACAGGAAGGAACACACTGACCTACCCAGCTTCAGTCAAAAGCTCTGTAGTAATTACCCCATCATCTATTATCTATCGCAGATGCTGAAACAGCCGAAACCTACGGATGTTATCGTTTCGCAAAAATGAGAGTTATTGCTCCAGATATTACACACAGACACACATTCCATGTTCTTTCACAACATCCCAGGGATGAGCTCATCAATAGCTGTGCAGGGACGATCGCTAACAAAGGTGTTTGGCTTATCCTCCCTCATGTGGTCCAAAAGGTCACTACTTTCATGTACAGCTGTGTGTTGAAAGATGGGTTGTGCAAGGAAATAACAATGTGATGAGAATACTGTAAAGAACAAACTGTCGTGGTTTCCGATCATAGAATAGAAAAGAGTAGAAGAGAACAGAGTAAAAGACAAGAGAAGATAAGATAATAAATTAGTGTAAAGTTATTAGAGTGTAGGGAGTACAGTGACCTATTAGCTGTTACAGTCAGCCCAGTGAAACAGATTGAGCAACTGTGAGCATGAGGCGCATGATCTGACCTCTCTGTGGTTTGCAGTAGGGTTCGTACTCGTGGTCCATGGCACAAGTGACCATCTTGAGGATGCGGTGGACTGCGCTGCTATGTAGCCTGACATCCAATGGTCCCACCACCAGCCTCTTGATGGATGTCTCTTGAACAGCTGGCACCACCTCTTCCACATTCACCACCGAGAAGTCCTGAGAGCCTACAAACAGAAACCAACATGCATAACATACTTAAAACCTCTTACCATTCCTTCCCCTTTTTAAAGAGGTGGGACAGAGGATGCCCAGAGGTAGATCAAATGTTAACAGTAGATGCCACATCGAAGGGGTATACATCATCTGAAAGCTGGTACTCAAGATTAATTTAAAATGCAGCCTGGCACGGTGTGTCAAATAGTTCTAGCTATGAATCAGAAATACAAATGAATCAATTGATTAGTTAAAATAAATTATGAATGTGAATCCTGGATTAAAACATTATAATGGCATATGATGGCCATTTCCATGTATATCTAAAACCATGTTTTCAAACTCATTTTGCGCTTAATCTATTTAACAATTGCTTCACTATTTTAGAAAATAGTATATATATATATATAAATCCCTATAATACAGCATTAAGACGCCCCAACCCTGAGGAACACCACAGATTCATACTGCGAGTTCTGGAGATTTCTGTAAGAATCACATTTTTTGCAATTAGATGGCGAGCACTTCTCTTATGGAAACTGTTGAGAAACTCCTTTATTCTCAATATCTTCTGATTGCCCTAGGTCTCTAGTTTGTGGTGGTAAAGTTTAATGAAGCTGTCGTTATGCCTGACAATACAAGATTTGGTGCTGAGTTTCAAAAAATTAAATGGCTATGAACATTATCATACATTGATAAAATTGGGTGGCTTGAGTCTCGGCTTTCCAAACATACCCAATGTGTGCAAATCTAAGACTGATCACGGACCCTAGTATGCAGAAATATAAAAATAAAAACAAACATCTAACACATTTACTAACTTTGAGTTAGTAAATGGATTCCTAAGGTATTTTAGTTTAATATGATACCAGTATCTTCACTATTGTTTAATAACTGAGCTCGCCTCTGCCTCTGAAAAACAAAATAGTGAGCATAATAATGTATATATTGGTTTGTTAGTATGTGTCAGAACAAACTTGAGAATTATTCAGTCAGTCAGTCAAATTAAACACATTTTTTCAAAGTGTAATTTCAAATGTGTAAGTAAGGTGCATATCAGCTTTTGTATAGATGTTGTGAGTTTTTGACATAAACAGTAAGGGAAGCAACATTAGCTCTTAGTTTCTGAATTATGTTCAAATACAGAATATACCCAAAACACAACAAAGATGGCAGTGGTGTAATGCAGCAGCAGGGAGCAGCTCACATAGCCATGACCCTCTGGAATGATGAATATTCCAAATGTCCAGTTCTCTCACACAGCTGTCCCTTCATTCATCGTAGGCCCCTGTTCCAGAGGTCCACTTAAAAGACTCAGCTCCCCGGCAATAAAAACGGAGAAATTAAAAATAAAAGAAGGGGGCGGATGAATGGCAGTGAGGGAGGAAGAGGACAAAGGGTCACAACTTTCTTTATTCCCATTACATTCCACCACTGCACAGAACATTCTTACAGCTCAGAGAGTCAGCACTATGAATCTTACTTTTTCACGAAAGGGTTTGGGGGGGTGGGGTGAAACTCCCACCAAATTCTGGGGATTTATAAAGGGCCATGGGCAATGCCACTTCCCCTTCCCTTCTTCAGTGAGCATTGGCTGCAGTGGATTAGGTCTAATATCAACCATATGGCTGCAGTTAGAACGGTCAGTGGAATGATGAGGAGGCTGAAATTAGCCGGGATTTAGACGATTTAAAAGTGTCTCCATTTCCCAAGATTAAAAAAAAAGTTTTTAATCTGCAACGTTACTCTAATGTGAAGTCAATGGTGAGTGTGACCTGGGTCGGTTAGTATTTCGGTTGACTCAGAGTTTATGTTAGTCCCATGGCAATGGAAACTAATTTGTTTGGTTGACACTGGATCTGGTCCGCGTCCGAGAAGAAGAGAAACACTGACAGAAGAGAAGCATTCCAATTGGCAAGGGTAACCACAGCCGTCCCGCAGGAAAAGAGACTGACACTTATCCTGCTGTCAGAAATGACTTTGACAGCTCAGGATGACAGTATCAATGTTTTTTTTTAATTTAGATTATTATCTGTAGCTGACAGCAGGAGGAAACAATAGCCTAGTCAGAAAGAGGTTGAGGAAGAGAGAAGTAAAATGTACCGTAAGAGAAAAACAAGGGCGGCAAGTGACAACAAAGGTGACACTAGACTATTAATGCATCACATGATCTGTTCAAGTCATTGAACAACAATTGAAAGCATTTGTGACACATGGGCCTGAAATGCTATTTTTTGCCAATGGACACTGGAAGAGGTTGCACTTCATCTAGTTTTAAACAAGACATTTTCATTAAGTGTTGTAAAGATGTTTTTGGGGGGTTGTCAGTCAGGTGTCACATACAGCTTCCCAGCAGCACTGAGAGAAAACGCTCAAAAATCACACAATAAAGCACAGACACATTTGTGGGCCAAATATAACATTTCAAATTGAAGGGAGAACGCTTTATCTCTTAATGGGAACTTCAGATCTTTCAGACCTGAATAAACACTCTTGAGTGCTACAGCTGAGGAATGAGAAACCCTGCCCGTCTTAAGGCTTCTGCCAGGAAGAGTGACAGCTAATTAGCCAAGAGAAGCCTATTCACTTTCTCAAGAGCTTACAGGTAAAGAGACAGGGGGGAAACAGTGTTTCAACAAGCAGCGAGGAGAAAGAAACTCAAATACGTGTCAGCGCAGACTAAACACTTCTGACAGTTGCCCTCCAGGTAAGTTTGGGGTGAGAGCGAGGACAGGAAGGGTCAAGGACCAGGTGGCTGTGACTCAAACAAGACAAGGTCTTTCTTTAAGTCTCCAGGGGGCTTGTTTGACAGAAGAGAAGAGAAGAGAAGAGAAGAGAAGAGAAGAGAAGAGAAGAGAAGAGAAGAGAAGAGAGAAGACATAGAAAAGGAGAACATGACAGATATAAAGAAAAAGAGAGAAGGGGTGGCAAGGTGAGCAAACAAGCTCTGTGAGGAGGAATGAATTAGACAATACCTTTGCCGCTGCTGTTCTCCATTGTGTAGAGATAATCCATGTAGAAAGCACCAAAGCGCTGCATGCCTGCTATCTCCGTATAGGTCTCCTGTCAAACAAAAGCAGAGTTAGGTAAACATGGCAGTAAGGGAGCAAACAAGCTGATAGCATTTAAGAGTGGCAGTGACTGGGGTCACGGTGGACACGGCGAAGGGGGTCAAATCAGAGATTAAAAGAAGAGTAATTGGGGAGTTGATCTGCTTTGTGGGATATCAGCAATATGCCTAATCTGCAGAACCATTTACAAAGACTTGAAATGAAAGGTGATAACTGATCATGGCAGGCAGAACTAAAAGGGTCTATAATATGTGCCGAAAGCATAATATACCAACTTTTCAATCAACTTTTCAAAGCAGAAATTCAGATATAGACATGTGACTTTACTTCATTATACTTTACAGGGCATAAGGAAGTAATTTCCGACATATCAAGCCTGTTTTTTATTGAGTAATAAGCTATTGATAAAAGGAAGTGAAAGTTTCCTTGTTCAATTGGTGCTTGGATGTATGCCACTGGAAATACGTACCTTATCTTTTGAAAGATAGGACTTTTTCCTGACAAATCAAAACTGTCTGGCTGGGATTATGGCCAGTAGATATGAAATTGTGAAATATTGTGTGGAAATATTTAACAAGATAGCAAGGTGCAGCTTTTAAAAGCATGAACGTAATGTAGCATGTAACTTTAAGCAACATTTGAAAAAAGTAAATAATTGATGATTATTTAAGCACTTTGTTACTGTCAGTTTTTTTTTTTTTTTAAATCTACCTGGGTGTATTGTTACCATTACTCGTTATAATTAATTAGTGTGCAGGTTAAGAGCTACTGACCCTATCCTTGACAATATTTAAGTTATATTTCTAGTGCACATCAAACCACTGGTAAACAGAGAGAGCGAGCAAGAAACTGAGAGAGAATGAGAGAGGCCCCTCTCGCACACACATTTAACACCCCCACGCCAGACTTACTCACTAGTTTTCTAAACAGAGATTTCTATAGAGCCTTATCAGTCAGGCAGGTTAATGAGTAATATTTATTAGGGGACCTCTAATGGCTCTGGCATGCTTTTGGATCAAAGCCATTGGCTGGTTTCAAAACCGCTAATGAATTAACACGAAAACCTTTGACTCTTAGACTTTCAAGTATGGATAGATGGATGGATGGATGTCCAAACAATTGCTTCATTGAGGGTCATGAACATTTCTGAGCAGAGTCAACACTAGAGCTGTGATGGCTGATGAAGGGAGCTGAGAGTTATCAGGAATAATGGTTTTAACACTACTGCTTAGATAGCAAGAACATTCCTATTTCAGCCAGCAGCTGGTTGACTGACAGAAATAGTCTAAAAAATTTCAATTGTAATGATTTAGAAGAAAAATTAGAGAACAAAATGAACAATATTGTATTAACTTATAGCTGTCATTTCACCTGTTTGTCTGGTGAAACCTGAAGACATACTGGATGTTATTATACTAGATGATTGTTTATTGACCCAGACAAAGTACTGCATTAGCACAGCGTGCAATACACTACTTGCCTTAGTAGATCACTTAAATCATATCCACATTTGTATGTGTTAGGAAATATCTTTTGCTCACTATTTTACCAGTGAAAACGAGGCCTTTCTATTTCTGAAAATGAAGCAACGTCATAAAATAAAATTTCTTCTTGTGAATACTTGTTCTCTAAACATCTTGACGACCTCAGAGCTACAGATGTTTTGTTCAGTGAGGACTGTGTCAAAGGCAGGTGCTGTCCACATAAACAGCATCAGTGAGTTTATTATGTTTGATGCATTTTTGTGCATTGCTGTTGATTGAATAAGTGTGCTGGCCTGTTGGCCCAGCTGCGAGGTGCGTGTTGAGTTGGTAGTTGGCTTGATTTTGAACTGACTGAACTGCCATATGGTTTAGTCTCTTCTATCAGTTCTGTGGGTGTACTTTGAAGGCGTAGTCTTCTCAAGAAAAAATCCTGATTGAAAATATACTGTTTGCGTCACAAACAACCTGAATCACTACAAGTGAACTGGCAAAGCTAGCTTTCCTTTAACCGGATAGTCAAGATCTTTTGGCCATTTTCTCTCTTTCAGAGGCTGCGACTGACTCAGATCATATGAAACTAGTTCTTAGGAATTCATTGGTACAAACAATGTCATGATATTTTGATATTTTAACTATTAATAATTTAATGTCTATTGCAGATTTATGAATAAGACAACTTGACACACCAAGTAGGGAGTGCTGGTAAAAAAAAAAGGGGTGGAATGTGCAGGGTTAAGCCACCATATAAAACATGTTTTTTCCTCAAATGAAATTTCAAGAATAAACACGTTTGGTAATGTTATAGTTTGGAAGATAGATATGACCTTGTGATTTGCGGCATCCAGGATGAATTCAGCCCTGACTCCGTTATTCTCTGGACTGCGGTAGTCAAAGAGGGAGTTGGTAAGGTAAGTCATTCCTTTACTGCTCAGACTGTCCCCACAACTGAAGAACACTGCATCCTGCAGAGAACAAAGAAGAGGAAAGGAAGCAAGGAGAGGATTCACAGAGAATCTAAGGAATCTAATATAAATAATATATACATCACAAAACTGCAATACAACCCATACTACATAAAACAATATCTTATCCAGATGTATTTGAAATTATTTAATATAAACCTGAGAGAAGCTTGTTTAGGGAAATTAAAATGGATCGCAGATGATTAAAATACAGCATGCATTGTATGGACCACCATAGGCCTGCAGGCAACTATGCCACAGGTGAATGCACAATTTTAAAAATACCTTTGAAAACTGACAATAAAAAACATACAGTTACATATAGTTGTTGAAATACAGTGATTTCAATTGCGTCCACCATGCCTGTTACCGACACAGTGATGTAGAGCATTATGGTGAAATACAAAAAGGCAGCCGGCTCTCACTCTTCTATAAACAAACCAGACCTCATCTCTACCTCCTTCTGAAAACTCCTGGGAGCAATAGAGGCTGTGGAGACATGGTTTAGGTGAAAGTGATCTCTGTTCCGGGCTTTGAAATGCTCTTTCTTTATCCTTCTCACTCAAGTTTTCCACTTTTTTCATTTTTCCTTGAGGTTTTTAGGCTGTCTTTACCTCTTCACGTCGGTTCATGTTTTCTTCAAAATCCCGTACTCCCATGATGCCTTTCAGGCAGAGTGCCCGGCAACCCACAAAGCCAATCTGACAATCGAAAAAGGGCTCCCCCATCATCAGCACCTGGAATTAAAGAGAAAGAGACTTTAACCAGTTTTCTAATATATATATATTCTTTCCTTTCCTTTCCTTTCCTTTCCTTTCCTTTCCTTTCCTTTCCTTTCCTTCCCTTTCAACAGAGGGCATACAATGAGTCAACAGAAGCCCAGTAAACCATTCAAGTGCAATAATTCACAGAACAATTATTTTTTATTTTACAATAATTACCTTTTTACATTGCATTGCAATAAAACATAAAGTTTGAAATGAATGACTCTTGAGACTTTATTGTGGAGTTATCACAAACAGGGTTCTCCATCATGACCAGTTTGAGGCTAAGTTGGTTTGTGGGGCTGTTGAGGTTGGGGACTCATTCCATTGCGATAAAAAGAGCAGGGGTCAGACAACTTCCATTATCCCCCTGAGAGTGGTGTGGGCATGTGTGAGTGTGTGTGCAGTCGAACAGCCCTTGTAACGAGTAAGGTGTGGTTGTCTTTCACTCACCGTGCCTTCCCTTTACACAGCAGACAACTAAACAGAGAGCAATCCAATAAAACTTTAGGTTTCACCACACAATAATTACAAGGCCTAGTTTTCCCTGTTTTACTAGCCATCCCTTTGCCTTTCAACGCTCTCACTTTTGGTCCCAGTTCAGACTGCTTTCTCTCTCTCTCTTCCAGCAAAAGAATAAATTACAGAAATTGGAATTGGAAATCTCTCAGAATCCTGACATCTGGTAAAAAACGTAGGAAGAAAAAACGTCTTTCCTACTCTAACCAGGTAATCAGAGAAAAGGTTTAAAAATATTTTCTGCAATGAGGAGGAAATGCGGAAACGATCAGACTTGGGCCTGACTCAGACACGGATTCCACTGTTTTGACAACAGGACATGGATCAGTGACCTGGACAGTCTTTATAAATGCACTTAGGGAGAGAATCAAGAGGAACCTCTGTCCAACATTGAATAAGAAGTCACTAATAGCAATAATGGAGGATAAAAAGGGAAGACAGGGATCTTTATAGATAAGTCCATAACAAGGGTGAAGGTGGGTACAACTGGTGGCGGGTCACTGTAGTTAAAAAAAATGGTCGGGCCAAATGTTTTTACGGACAATATGATCAAAAACATATATATCAGGATTTTTTTTACAAAACAATACATTTACCGATTACATATTTTATTTATTTTATCTTATTTCATTTCATTTTCTACATCTGGACTGGACTTAGTTAGTTGATACAATATAAGTTAAAGAAGGCTGTCATTGATGATTGTTGCTATTTTCAGTTCATTATATGGATGTTGAATTTATCGATTAAAAATTGCAAGGTGAAGTAAAGAAAGCAAAAGACAATAATTGAAATCAACATGATTCCGTAGGTGACTGAATTAAACTGTAGTATCTTACCTCAATAGTGATTCCCTCTTGCTCCAGGCATAGGACCTCTCTGGACTTGACCTTCTGAGGACTGTAGTAGCTGCTCTCTGACTGAGTCTCTGTCAGCTGAAACAAAAGACAGAGACAGAAAACATTTAATATTCATAAGAAAAGTCAAAAATGACTCAAACAATAATCAAAGATCAAATAAATACATTATTTTGCCTATGAGATGACCACAGTAGAACAAGGAAATCACAAATTTTCACAATTTTGTTTTCTATCTGTATAAAAAAAACTGTGAAATGAGAGAAGACATGCTTCAATGCAAGCTAAACAACATCAAAGCAACAGACCATGAAAACTTAAATCTTAATAAAGTTTAATATGGGGTTGGAGTTAAGTGACATCCAAAAGGTAAATCAATTACAAAATAGATTAAACAAGTCTGAACATTGCAGTATTCAAATTAAAAGTGGTTCAACAAAGAGGAGATTTTGCCACCTCAAAATACTGGGAGTTGACAAGGGAAAGATCAGCTATGTTTGACAGAAAAATAATATGGATGTCACACAAATTTAACAGTAAAAACTGGAAAGCATATGTCTCTTTGTATGTGTGCGAGTGCGTACCCACAGTGCACAGCTGAAACAGATACATGATATGAAAAATAAACAAAAGCTATGCAAGTCTTTGAATGTGAAGGGTAACGAGGCCCCGGAAAATAACGCTTAAAACCAGAAACAATAACAACCAAACAAGGACAGATGACATTTTCTTAGATCAGAGACTGGATGCCAGCCTTGGGACTTTTTGGTTGTTTTCTATTCCAAGTTTGGACCCAGGCCAAAGACATTCATCAAACCACATGACAGCCGCTCCTTTGTGAGTCTAGGGGAGGCCCACTCTGGCTTTATTGGGGATGACAATCAGAACATGACTAGAGCACTCGGGATACCAATGGGTAAACTGACAATGTACAACTGATTGTTCATTGAAAAATCAAGTAAATGAATAAAACAAGCAAGGCTGTTAATTAAAGCATTAATTCCATGTGTAGAGATGGCTTGGAGGCAGAGAGACGGTGTGTCTGGTCAAAACTTGTTGGTTGAAGTGAAAGGGTACAGAGCTGCGATGCTTTTGAGGTTGGCCAGTCTAAAATATGTGGGTGTCGAACAGAACTGTGCAGGCCCTAACCCATTCAACTTTTAACACAGGAAGCAGGTGCAGAGCAAGGAGCAGCTGTGCCTTATTATCCCTACTGATGGAGCAGACTCTCTCACCCTTGCTCCCTTTCCCTCTTTCGATTCTGATGGTTTAATCACGTGCGGGGACCGCTCCACCCCAACCCACAGGTCCCTGGGAGCAGCGGTGAGCAAGGATGTTAAATTAGCTGACTAAAGAATTGCTCTGACAACATCAGTGCATAGTAGCACTGATCCTGAAGAGCTGCCGATCAGACATACACAAACTTGATAATTGTTTATCCAATAAGCATATCCTATCCGAGCTAGACTGGTGGGACAATTCTAACTGTGCCTCGGCGTGAAACAACATAGAAAACAGAGAACAGACAAGCAGCATAACATCAAAACATCAACACAAATTCTTATTACAGCCTTAAATACAGAGAGCTACTGCTGCAACTACAGTCACTGCTACATCTCCATTATTTTAGTTTGGCCCATGTAAAGGCTTCGGGAGTCCAACACAAATCACATGATTTGTTATGAGGCATTTTTGGAAATTATATAACGTTGGATGTGAATATTAGGGTACTTTGTCTTTATGTCCATTTCTCAGAAATGTAACACGGTGAAGAAACTCTGATGCAAAAGTTGAAAAAGACACTTGAAATGTGCTATTGTTGAAATAAATGAAATTACCAAAAGAAAAACAATGGCATGAAGTCTGGCATGCAAAGAGTGGTTGGCAGGTGTACAAATGTAAAAGAGGGGAACAAATGGTAAGCGCTGAACTATGCATTATGTGTGTTAAAGTCATTAAATTATACTGCCAATTTCTCTGATCAAACAGATCTAGGGAGTAATGGGTCAGCAATCTAAAAATACCTCTCTGATTTCATGTCCATGTCAAACCCAAGTTCAAGCAGTGGCTGTTCAAAGACATGAAATTCTCTCAAAGTAAATACTTCCTTGTAGGAAAGAGACGAATGTTTAAAAAACCATCCTTTCAGCTGTCTGCAATTACTGCAGACGAGAGGCAATTAATTGATTAAAAGAACTCAAACAATACAGGAACAATTTAAACATTATTAGAAAAGCACCATGGTCTGTTTGGCCTGAGACATACCTCCCCTTCACTGATCACACACGCTTTAAAGTACACACACACACACACACACACAGTAATGTGATCTGAAGTGCCTGAACCTGAGGGGAAACGCAGATGAATTCCAACTATTCTGAGTGAGCAGGCAGGATTAAAGTTTGGGATCCATTTCTGAATAGTCATCATACCACGTATAATGTTTAAAACATTAACGTGACCCGAGACGCCAGTTAGCGGTTACACTACCCTCCCCTATACCACACACAGAGACAAAGAGGTTTGTAACTTCCTGTAGATCAAGCTGTTCTTTAAGACTCAAACTAAAAATCATCACAAAATATAAGATGCAGAGACGGGCTGGGCAGTAGGAGTGAATACACAATAATGGCAGCAATGAAAAACACTGTAATTGTTTGCATAACCGTATTGAAATCAGGAGATACAATATCAACATTAATTTCATTATTTGCAGAATTTCCACAGGAATTTTCTGCTCTACCATTACAGCCCTGGACACAAATTGCTCCTACCATTTGTGTAATATAGACACTCAATACATTTAAGTTTTAACTTCACTATCGACCCATGCTCATTCAAACATTTTTTGGACATGAAAATGTATTTTAGTTGCAGGGCTCCAGACTAAAAATATATTTGTTGCACTGGTGTGTCTAACTTTTTTATTTAGATACACCTAAAAGTTTTCACCTCGCCTTTCCTGCCATAGGTTTTGTCAATTCCCATAAATATTGCTAATTTCTTATTGCATTATGTTAACAAAGAAAAATCAATACTTCAACAATATTACAACAATATCTATTTTAATATTTAATATTAATACTTATATTGAATTACCAGAATAATTTAAGTTTGTTGAGGTCACTGAAGGAAGGAGGAGCACAGGGTGCAGTTTCACACATACACACGATTTATTGTTTTTCCTCACCCATGGGTGTGAAAAAAAAATGTAATAATCACACTACACACATACACATAAAGAGAGACTGTCAGGCGCATCGGTTTGTTTGAATTTGACTGATTTTTCTGTAGCATGTGCAAGCAAAATGGTTCGATCTGGAGCCCTGTGTTGCCTCTCTGTAATGCATTTGTTTATATGAAATACATTTTAACCCTAAATCACATTTACACCACATTTATTAATTGTCAGTGAGATGAACTGAACCCATGATTACATTAATTTTTCATATCAATACAATTATAAATGTTGTCCCACATTTTAGCCCCCATGTGATATTTATTGTAATAATTATTTGGATTGATAACAAAAATAATTAATGACAATAAATGTTTTTTAAAATAGCTGATTTACCTTGAAGGTGACAGAAGCTTTGGTGCAGTAGAAGCCTATGGAAACGATGGGGTCTTTTGGTGTGTGTTGTTGTGGGTTGCTGGGGATGCCTCCTGTCTCTCTCTGCTGGTAGAGGCCTTCCTCATATTCTTCCTCTGTGCCTACAATAGCTGGCACAAAGGACCAAGCCCAGGACACCCAACCCTGGTCTCCCTCTTCAGGACTTCCAGACTGCATGTAGAGTTCTGGGCTGGAGTATTGGCTAGTCCCCTGGCTTTCAATATCCACATCCATCCCTGAAGGGGAAAAATGTAATAAATATAATAATGTCATAAATATAATGCAGATAATATTACTGTACTTTACATTTCTCAGTGGAAAAAAAAATCAGTGTTAATGTCTACAGGTATAAAGAGCCTTTTTGAAATGTGGCAGAAGAATATTCAGACAGAAACATTTTACAATTCCAGACCTGCAATTATCTGATGCACACAAAGTAGACTTAACAAAATACTAAATTATCCTAAATCAGAATGATTAAAAAACAGATG
>CAFUXE010000354.1:299843-310230 GCA_903364295.1 Serranus cabrilla
AAAAAACGACTGCATATGTGTGTTTTGTTCAGCTCCTGGACATGGGGAGTGTGATTTCATATGGTGCTTCAATCAGAAAGACAGAGATGGGCCTGTGTTTGATTCATCCTTGTGTCTTCCCTTCACCCTCCTCTCTCCTGCCTCTATCCACATGGAGGGGATCAGGCCTGACGACAACGGTCTGTGTTGAGTTACACGCTCCAGCTTTTGTTTGTGGAAAAAGCAGGAGGAGCGCACACCATGGTCAAAGTGATGTTAAATGTCCCGTTCAGGAACAACAGCAGCATATGGACAGACATAGCCCCTGAACAGAACAAGGCAACATGCAGAGCGTCATGAGACGAAAACGCTGTCTAAGGAAAAGCTTCAAAGCTTTCTGCATGGTCTGATGGCTCATTAACCACTTCAGAGATTTCAACCACATTTTGTCTGAGAAATATGACTGCTACAGGAATTATACTGACACACATGCTACATCACTGCAAGACCTCAATATATCATTTCTAAATTAATTTGGATAGAAAAAAATAATGGCTGTAGGAAAATTTCATTTTTTTTTTGCTTTTTGTTTTGCTGTACAATTCCTTTGCTTGCTACATGGTTAATAATATGAAGTAGCTACAGCACAGGGGTTCCAGCAAGAAGAGGGCCCACAGCCATAAAAAGAGGAGGGCTGCATCATTCTAACTGAACAAATAAATTAACTGCAAAAATTACAGCCTAATTTAATTACATATACAAGTGATAGCAACTACTACTCACGAGGTGTCAAATTAAAAAAAAAACTGTCCAGATTAAAAAATAAATAAATAAAAAAAAGAAGAAGAAGAAGAAGAAGAAGAAGAAGAAAAGAAGCAATCCAGTATATTTGGATTTTCTTTTAAAGATAAATCCAAAAACAAAAAGCTTGCCAAAAAATCAAATGGTCAGAGAAAGAATTGTCACTGCTCTCCCTGAGAGACCTCACTCACCAGGTAAAATTGCTCCAGCCTCCCTGACAAGAACACTGCCCTCTTCTCCATCGCCCTCTTTGTGTCCTCCGATTTCCCCGTAGTAGAGAGCGATAATGAGCTCTAAAATGCGGATAAACATGGGCAGCTGCTGATCAGTAATGGACAACTTCAGGCTCTCCACCATGGTCTGGATCTGAAGAAACAGATGATACAAGCGTATGAGACGGTTTCAATTATGATACTGATGGACTCCTGCTTAATGTGAATAGGACTGTTCGATTTTTTTTTAAAAAGGGAAGACAAAGACAAATTCCAGCTCCTGATAAACAGTAGTATGATGACCTATAGCTAAAAGTTATGGACTGAAGACTCACTGTATAGAGTAGCAAGAAAGATATAGATACAGCCCATAAAATAACAACAATGTCAGGATTAAAGAAATCTGGTCCTAATGAAAACTCTGCCCATATAACACATAAAATGTGAACCAATGTGTTTACATGTCATATAATACAGTGTTAGTAAATTATAAATAAGAGGAGAAACACTGGAGTACAGTCAAAGATGGATTTAACAATGCTTGTATAACATGCTGTAATTTATAACCCATCTAAATGTGGCAAAATACAATTTACCCAGTTGATAGAATAAGTTCTATCTGAAAAATAGGATTATTTTAAGTGTAACATGATAGCTCAATAGTGGACAGATGACAAATGCAATTCAGAAAAATACAACCACAGCCAGAGTTACATTTCTGGCTAAACTGTATAAAAGTTTACGAAATCTCCTCTCTCACTTCTTTCCTATTTTAAGTGGGAGTTTCAGATGTTAAAGGGCATTCAAGGAAGAATTAAGATTACTTTGTTCCATCAGAAAGAGTTTAAATCCAACTACATAAACAAATATCTCCTCCATGAATAACCAACACAACCACACACAAAAAAGACTTTGTGACTAAGGATTGATTCTCAACATGAGTGATGTGGTTCAAAAGCTGTTGCTTCCTGACATGAGATAGTTATTTAGTCTAAGGTTGCTTCTTTCAGCCAACCACAACTAAATAAAGTGACCTTTTTCAGATAGGCATACCAAAAATTATCTGAGACTAATGTTCAGGTCAAATGTTCTTGCAAGAACTTGCATCAAAACCAAATACTGTTGGTACTGAAGTCACACATCATATTCGTTGTATCATTATCCTGCATTTAAGTGCGTGGGGTGCAATCTTGCAAAAACAAACAGCTGTCTTCCTGACGTATCCACAACAATGGACTGAAATTAGTCACTATCCTGCTATTGACTTGAGAACAGCTAACCTAACAAAAGTACGTCACATGTTCCTCTAACAACTGTAAGCTGCCATGACAAATTTAACCTTTTCCATAACCAGCTTGTTTGGTGAATTTGGATGATGTCAAAAGCACATCAGGTCTACCCATATGAAGCCCTTTCTCAATCTTGAGCTGGGGGAAGACAATGGAAGTTATTAAATTACTGGTCAAATTTGGAGCTGCTCACTTTGATGACGGATGGGATCTTGGAATTGATGTTGTCGTAGGTAAAATGGAGACGTGTTCTGAAGGAGCATTTGTAGAGCAGCGGGTCCTGGTAAAACTCGATCTTGCCACTTGCATTCCGCTTGTCCAAGCAAACAGTACAGTCAGCAAAGTTGATCACTTTCCTTAGGACCAGCTCTGGAGCTACATAGAAGAAAGAGAAAACAAAGAGGTTGACCCACAGGCCTACTAATCACACATGTTAACACACATGAATGCAGCCTGAGACATGTAAAGAGGTATCACTGAACACAAACCAATACAATCCTACAAACCACACCACATGACACCACACCAACAGAGAACAGGCCCTGGTAGTAAATCCTTATTATCAGTGATCTAGGGAATCAGGGGAGATGATATTCAGCAGACATCACAGAGCTGTTGTGTAATGTAGCATTTACAAGAGGTACACCAAAGTGTGTTGTGCATGTGTGTGTGTGTGTTGGATGATCATCAGATTCTCAGTTGTCACTGACTCACTCACCCACCACTGACAGTCTGATGAAAGGACTCATCATTCCCAGAATTGTTTCATTCTATAAGCAGTGCCAGTAACTACTGTTGTAACCACTGCTTGTTTTACTTGCTGGGGGATTGCCGGGTCTTTCTCAATTGAGGAGTATGGTCTAAACCTGCTTTATATGAAAAGTGTCATGAGATAACTTCTTTTGTGATTTGGTGCTATATAAGAACAACTGATTGGACTTTACAAGTTGGAATTGGGCCGCCTTGAACAAGAAATTCCACAGTGATAACAGTGACAAAAAATGATCGCTTCACGAAATTCCTGTTGATATAGACTTCTGTGACTTCTTATAAAGAATTGGTTCATTCTTCAAGGATTTCATGGTATGGCATGTTATGTGCGTTCAGACATGCTCTTCTGCAAACCTTGGTTGTAATGAGGTGGTTACTTGAGGTTATTTGACTTACTGTTGCCTTTTCCAGAAAATCCCAGTAGATCAGCAGTTTCTGAAATGCTCTGAACTTCAGCAGGTCATTTTCACCATGCTTAAAAGCATTGAGTAGCTGCCATGTGATTGGCTGTTTAGATATTTTCATTAATGAGCAGACTTCATTAGGTGTACCTAATTAATGTAATGTACCTGAATGAAGTGGCCAGTGAGGTGTATGTCTGCAGCTGTAGTTGGAGTTGGATGTGTTGCTATTTATTTTTGATCAAATTCATTTTGATCTATCATTTGTATAGTATTTATTTAAATGTATATATATTTACATATTATATATAATTTATTTCTTTTTGTTTATTAAATTTAATATGTTTTTCAATGGAATTATAATTACAGCCTGACAAACTACATACACAGTACTAAGTTGGTTTGTTCTTTAAGTTGAATAAACATATGTTTGTAAAGTTAAGGAGTAATCGTGGTAAATAATAACAATGTCACCATTGCGCAAAATAATTGTGATCCTGTAATTTGTCATACTGAGCAGCCCTAGTTTAAATATAAATGAGCAATTCAGCTTCACCTCCTTATTCTTTCCTACTAGTAATTAGTAAGTAATTACCTCTAGGAATTAATCAAAATAACACAACAAATGAACCATGTAGCAATCAAAAGCAAGGGCCCGGAGGGATTGCACTTCCTACTGTTCTGTTTAAAAGTGGCAGGCTTATGTTTAAAATCCCCCACACCATTCATCTTTTCTTGTTTTAAATGTGAGTTCTTTTCAAGCCCACTGTGCATAGGACTTATACACACTCCAGTCAGACTGGGGAGTCTGAATTAATGACCATTCTGGCAGATGTCACTAGGCATTTCCACAAAGAGCCATGTTTAAACTTGTCTGAAATTTCAGTTTGACCTTAGTTTGAACTAACAAAATTAAACACTTACTGTAGTATATAGGTTCTTGTCTCAGTGGATTTACTAGTTAATCCCACTACCAAGGAATGTAAGCAGCCATTGCTCACCAGTGATGTCCATGAAGGCCCTCTCCCATATATCGTCCACAGTGTAGCACTCTGCTGAGGTAATGTTGACCGACAGCACAATGTCATCTTCCACGTACTTCAGGATCAGGTTGTTCACCACAATATTCACGTTGTTCACCACACGTCTGATCAGACTCTGCACGTAACCTACAAACACATGGGAAAACATATGAGAAAGGTCTTAAACTGCACAATTAGTTCACAAAAAATGCATACACAAAAAAGCCTACCCTATAGACATAAATATCACAGGAGGACATAGTTGCGATATTAGCAAA
The DNA here is from genome assembly GCA_903364295.1 of Serranus cabrilla. Taxonomy (NCBI): domain Eukaryota; kingdom Metazoa; phylum Chordata; class Actinopteri; order Perciformes; family Serranidae; genus Serranus; species Serranus cabrilla. The sequence goes on from CAFUXE010000354.1 coordinate 304,597, forward strand.
TATTTACTAACATTAACTTAGTTCTGAAGCACCGTAAAAGAGTCAAATCCAGAGCTGCATTCCCCAAAAGTTTAGTCTCAAAACTACTGACCCCTGCCATCCTCATTGGCTCGTAAATAAGACGAGGTCCTGACATGTTATTCTTTGCCTTAAGTCTATCCCTTGGACATGTAAAGTGAAAAAAGCTAAATATCCATAAGAAAACATTTTTACTCCTCACCGTGCCTGAGCGGCGCTACAAATCCTGGGTGAATTTATGAATCTCTGAAGAGCACTCACCTCAGATGCAAAGTCCTGTTTAACCCAAAACTATGCACATGCTGCCTTAAACATATCCCTCCCTAGACCGTTAAACCACTGAGGAGCCTGCATGTTCACTGTAACATACGCTATATAAGATTCATTGGATTAGCATACATATGGCTTCACACATACAAAATACGGAACTTTATACATATTTACACAAAACAGAGTTTTTGAGGTCACAGTAAAATGCCAGGATTGGAAATGAAAGACAATAATGAGAAGAAAAATCCATCAAATGGGCGACCTGTGTGAAAACACTCAATACACATTAATTTTACAGTATCTTGGCTGGACAAGTTTATGTCATCACTTGCTTTTGAAATTTTAATGCATTACAGGAAATGAATAGAATGAGACAGAAACTTTTGTGGTGGAATATAGAAAGGTGGGGGCAGGCAAATTTGTGGTGAAGAGGCGGAGGGATGTAGCAGCCCAGAGCAAGGAGGAGAGAAAGAGCCGTTCGATAGATTGGGTTTCAGCAAAGCTGGGGGAGCCATCCTGCAGTGTTAGCAGTACCTCCTAATGGCCACAGTGACGCCCAGAAACAGAAGCTTCGCAGAAAAAACATACATGCTAAGGTCATTACTCAACGAAGTAAGAAAGAACTTAAAATATTACAGACAGGGGAGTTTCGACCATAAAATATGAAAATATACAGCAATAAATCCTCCTAACCACAGGACCAATGGCATTATTCATTCCTCCCATGTACTGTTAAACACAGTCACTACAAGTTAAAACATATAAACCTTTAATGCTTTTCCCTTATTTTCCAAACCAAATGTTTGTCTTCCTGTATCTACAAGCCTGGCCCAGGGCATAACAGAACCAATAATTAGGCAGAACTAAATGGTGCTGTTGATGAAAATATTTATATGAATTGGTGAACTGTTCTGCCACTTGTACACAGGCCCGACTACGCATTAGCATTATCCAATTGACAAAATTCTCATGAGTTTGCTGCCTGACCAAACAGAGTGGCAGGAAGAGAGGATGACATAATATAAACTCAACACATAAACGCAATGTGTGTTCGTGACATTTGTGCGTGGCCTTGCATGCATGCATGTGCTTGTCTGACTTTGAGTGTGTGCCTGGCTGCTGTCTTGCGTGCATGAATGTGGCTGCGTGTGCGTGTGCCTGTGGTTCTGGGGTCAGTCAGAAAGCTGCTGTCGCACCTGCAGCCTGGGCAGTAAAACCAGCACTTTACCTCCTGCTATTTCCCTCTCTGGATCTAATTTACCCGTGTCAGAGTGTCTCTCTTGCACTCTCTTACACTTGCTATACCTCCTCTTGCCTCGCACCAAGTCCAGGGCCCCAACCCGTCTCACTGCGAGCCATCGCGCTGCTCTGAACTTCTGTAAACAATTGACACAGCCAGCACCTGTGCTGCAGCCCACAGGGAAGGAGCCCACTTAAAACTGTTCAACCATAAAATGACTGGAAAAACCAGCTCCTTTATGTGATCTCAGAACAGGCCAAGTACTCTCTTCTGTGCAATACAGGAAAGAAACACTATACTGTCCGTGCTCACCATTTTTCCTGTATATGGAAAGTATTAGCAGTTATCAGCCTTGCCAGTTATTAGCCTTAGAGTGAGAGATTGACAAGTCCATCAGACAATAAATGTACTGTAAGTTGGACCTGCTGTGTTATTCTAAAAATGTAATTAGTACATTTAGCAATGTAGCCAAGAGAACCCATACAGTAGCTACTGTGGGACATGCAATTCACAAAGTTCTATAAATCCCAATCCCATTCATTTTTATCTTTTATACGTAAAATGCAAAATACCAGGAACATAAACATAGTGGTACAAGGATCTCATTTCCACAACAACAGTGTCAGGGTTACAGAAATATCGCAAACCTATGTTATTACTACTACAACTTCATTGCGTTAGCTAATCTATTAGCCCTATGGCCTCTTATAGTAAAACTGTAGATTCACAGAACCCAAACATACATGGTACAGCAGGTCTCTAGAACAGAAGAAAGCTCCCGCTGGAGAAAGCTCCAGCCTTTACCAGTATAGGATATTCTCTATCCATAAGTAGCCTTTCCCAGTAATACCAGAACAGCTGCTGTATTTATCTTGTGAGCCAAGGCCTCAGTACCAGGACAGCAGTAGCACAGGGCCATGGATTTATCTCAGGAGTGTGTTTGCATTTCAGTCCACGCAAATCTCAATCTCCTCCAATCACACGCATACTTACACAACCATCCATGCATGCACAATTCTCTGACACACACAAAGCAACACAAGCACACTCACTTCTGATACACACATTTAGGTGTATGCACTCACACAACAGTACATACACATGCATATAGCACACAAACATGGCATAATAAAAGAAGGACTAAACGCACACACACACTGAACTTAACCTATATAATAATGTGCATTCTGTTATTTTGTGGCAGGGTGGGTGAACAATACCTTAAAAACAAGAGTTGTTATTACAACAAAACAAAATCAAAATGTGGTCTGAAGATTATTAACCAACAAAATAAAAATGGTTAGGGCTGGAATTTGCACCTCATATATGGCAACCCAGCGCAATGTATTTGTTCAGTCAAGAAACCATAAGAAATTGTCCCTAAATGATGTAGTGCTGCTAGTGGACATGTTGATATAAAAACAGTGGTGAATAATTACACACAAGTCAACTATGTAGAAATGGAGCAACATAAACATATAATATGTAGATGCTGAGGGTGCACACATTTTTCAATCAAAATTCCAAAACAACAAGTTGACACATGTGACAATAAATAATTTGGAAAAATTTACCTAGAAAAACTGGCACACTGTGAAGACATTTCATATTAAATGTACTTGCACTTCCAAAAATATTTTTGTGGCTCTTTAGGAAAGTTCAGCTTTGTAACAAAAAGTCTTGCGTATAACTTTGATCCACCAAGCGTACAGGTAGCAGGCTAAACCTAGACTCAAAGAAAGACTTGCCACTATTATATCTCTTTGAACTCATATAAAACAAAACACATTTTCAACAGTGTGAATAGGGCCAAAGCAGGATTCCCCTGGAACAGAGAAATGCGGTTCTCACAAACAGTGGCCACTGGTCCCCCACAAGCAGCAGTAAACATAATCACTCACAGAATCGCCCAAGGTGGAAGCACTTGGTCTTTGGTCTTTGTGTGGCTACCAATCCCATGGCATATGAATTAACATCACTATTTTCCACCACAGGGAGAACAGGGAGGATAAATTAATTCAGTATGTGAGAGCTTAGGGCCAAATGACTGGATAATTGCTGGTGGCTGCTTTTTAGTGTCGGCCGTGTTTTGTTTTGGTTGTTTTGAAGGGGAGAGCAGCAGACGCAACACAGAGGTTTATCGACGTAGATGCTGACGAAGAGGTAACACCGGCCATTGCACTGCGATAGTCCCACTGCTAACACACATTTGCATGTTTCAATCACTTCCTTTTGAGATGGAAGCACTGGAGTGCAGCTAACTTCAAATTTGGGACAGCATGCATGTGGCTTAGAAAAACAGCGATGGATGTCGCGATCACATAATTTTGCCATCACTCCCGATCCCAACTCCTTTAATATTGATTTTCCAATAGCGAGTCCATCCCAAACTTTTACATTTACACATTTATCTTACACAACACAGCCATACAGTGTACACTAAGCATACAGTAGGCCTATTTTAAAATAGTAAAAATATTTTTACAGCTGAAATGCTCTACATTAAAAATATATTAAATTATAACACAACATATCACCTTGCTTAAATGTTTTCCTGTAATAGTAATGTATGTCTTAATATCAATATCGCAGTAGTTAAATGCCTAATGAGTGAAGATTAGTTTCCCTGTGGATCTCGTGCAGCATGAAGCTTTGAACAAGCTCTTGAAAAATTATTTTCAATTCAAGCAGATAGCAAATTCATTATGGCCCCTAGGTGTGTTGGGTAGGACTTGAAAATGTCTGCCTTTAGTGACCTTTCATACCTCTATAATGCTGGTATCAAAACACATGCTGTGCGGGATAGTGGGGCCAGTGGCATTTATTTCAGTGTATTTACGGATATATACAATATGGGGAACATTACAGGGTAATGCAGATTATAGATATTTTCGGAAGAAATGGAAATGCAACAACATCTGTATTCATGCCAGTGGACAATAACAAGTCTTCAACAAGGTACTCACAAGACTAATGGATGAAAGTCTACAAAATTGCATATGTGCTCGGCCATGAAATTCTGTGCTGTGTCCACACTCTCCAAAAACATCCTTTAACTACTTAAAAGTCTTGTGACAGGTTTGTTTGGTATCTTATTCTTAGGAAAACATCCTCTGTCTGAGTCATAGCAGGTTAGTTTTACCACAGCTAACTTTTAACCTCTACCTTTTAATTAGGAAGGCTGGGATAACAGCGTTCGTCTGCTTCCTTGCTGTTATTGAGGTGCTGCAACCTTTGACCTCAGAGTTGTCTCTACAGCCTGTAATGGGTTGAACCAAGGTCCACTACTGGAGCAGTGTGTGGTGTGCATACAAATTAACACTACATTACACTTAAAAACATACACACAGGCACTCACAGAGACACACACATACATACACACACACACATACACACTCACACACCTGGGGGATCTGTTGGAGGCAGGCCCAAAGGGAGATGCTGGGGTGTGAGGCACCCTGCTTTCACAGCTGGGGAGAGATATTATCTCATAACATCAGGCCTGGAAATGGATCCTCCCCAGACACAACCAGCCAGAAGTGAAGGTTCATACATTCATGCATACTTGGGCTTTGTGAGTGTGTCTTATGGTTAGGTCTGAGACTGTGACCCAGCTCTGAAAGCTCAAGACCCCCATCTCTTTCCTTTTCTTCTTAATTTTTCTCTACCTTTTAGTCTGCCCTTTGCCACTTTCTTTCTTACCTGTTTTCTCTGAAAATGTTTCCAATCTGCGTGAACATTTCATTGGTTACATTTTTTTCACAGTGTTGTGTCTGGGAGGTTGTTTGTTGAGTAATTCAATAAAATTTTATTGAAATAGGTTTTGCATCCTCATACATTTAAATGAGATTCCAATCGTCTGTCTTGACTGCATAAACATAAAAAGAAATGCTAACCAATAAGGTCTATGCATGATTCTTTATTTTTAAAGACCCTTACAAATTGACAAAAATGTCATAGATATTTTTAAGGGCCATTATCTAGCCCAAATCAAACAAGGCCATTCTTTGTGAGGTGCAGTAAAGTGCTGGAGCAAAGCAGGCATGGAATCCATGGCCCTGTAGGAGGCATTTGGTCAAGTGGCCTTGTTGATAAGAGCCATCACT
>CAFUXE010000354.1:314224-333588 GCA_903364295.1 Serranus cabrilla
CAGGCATGTCAACTCAGCTGTTGGCCAAAGATGACGGTAGCAAAAAGGAAAAGAGAGACACAAGACAAAGAGATAAGTGGAAAAAATAACACAGTGAGGGAAACTGAGACAGTGAGACCAAGAAGTTAAGAGAGAAAGTGAGAGACAATATAACCAAAAAGGAGCAGGTCCTGGCAGCATGAGTGACAGGCAAGGGGGACCCCCTACTCAGAGGGTAAGTGGGCACCCACAGAGGGTTAGGGCACAGGAAGGCCAGGCCTGACCTCTGTCCCCCTGCAGACGTCTGGCTCAGTCAGGGACCGGGAGGCAGTGTGTTGAGCCTGTCTGGAGGGTCAACCCGCATCTGAGCTGCTCAACACATTAGCTGAACCCCGCCACCACCTCCAGCTATTAAAAACAGCACCTCTGCAGATACTGTCAAAGTTGTCCTAGTACAAACAAACAAGCTATAACTCTCAGATAGCAGAAACCAGCGAAATATTAACTGCCATTGACAATGTAATTTATATCTTAACTGTGATGTGAATGCATACAACTATGAAAAAAATACAAATATTTTCACTGCAAGTAGAAATCTGATATGATGTGATGACAACTAATAGGTTATATTAACTAAAATTGCCCAATTGAATTTGATTTTAAATGGTTATGTTGACACAATCTGTTTGAATTGTTTAAAATACAAGTTAAACATACACTTTAAAATAATTTTAGGCCACTGGAAATAATATATTCATTACTCAGTGTAAAGTTTAGGGGGTAAACGGAAAAGTGGTCTTGCTGCAGTTCGCTGTCATTTCAGGCTTTCACTTTGAAATCTATTGGTCTAAAACATAATTGCCACCGTTTTCTTTTATTGACCAATGCACATTTCTTTAAAATAAAATATGACATTTTCATATTCTTCTCCTCCACAAATTACAAAGCGATTTTTCAATCTCAGTTGAACACAGAAGAAAGAAAATGTTGGCAGGGATTAGAGGTTGACTACCCTGCATGCCTGCAACTGCCAGATCTTTGAAACCCAAACATTTTTAAAACTGGTCAATTTCACACAGTTTCAGCAGATTAATGTGTGCATGCAGAAGACCATTGCTGGATAAACACGCTTTGTTATTGTTGTTTTTCCTCTGCAGGTTGCTGGCGAACTCATGCTGACATCAAAGCAGCAGGCCTGAAGATTGGAGGGCAGGCAGTGGAGGGCGAACGCCTATGGAGTGAGAAAATAAATGAAGGAAACCCAATAGCTCCTTATCTCAGACTGACCCCCCACCCCCACCCCCACCCCCACCCCTCCTCTAAATCACTCATATACACACACAAACACAGACACACTCACTGGGTCTGACAAGTAAAGGCCCTGTCCCCCATGTCAGGGCCCACAGAGCACAATCCCTGGGGAGGATCCAGCAATCAGACCTCCTCCTTCCTTTTACAAAAACACTTACAGACAACACATTTCCCCATGTAATAATAATAGAAATAGTAGAAAACCTCTCTAATACTAGTTGCCAGGGCATAGCTGGATCCACTGTTTATATAATTGGTTTATGATTAATCTTCCAGAAAAATACTAAAAACAATCAATGCTGAAGTGATACACACCCTAAGCAGAGAGCACGACAGTCTGCTCTGGAAGCAGTGCTTCTGTTCTCAGAGCTACTACCCCCCCACCCACCCCCCCACCCCATTTCATATCGCCCTTACAACTTTTGTTCCTTCACCTGTCCTATGTCCTCCAACTTACGCTATTCTTTTTCCTTTCTTTTTATTTTCTTATCTACAATTTACACCCCTTTATACAGTTACTTCTAGTTTGTTGTTGTCTTCTTCTTCATCCCTCCATTACCAGCTAGTCTGAAGCTTGTTTTAACAGTGATGACCCTGGTTCTCATAGGAATGGTTTCCAGCTGGCACAAAAGGGAATGAGACGTGAAAATGGGCTCACTGTTTAAAACATACAGTCACAGTTTGGGGTGGTTCCAGTAATGTTAAATGGTATGCAGCCATTGATGACGACCCCACTGGAATGTAAGCTGAAGAGAACAGAGCTCATCGGAGTTGACTCATATTACATTTTCTTTAACGTCCCTTGGCTTCGAAACACATCCATCAGCTCAACTAAAAATTAGCTGCTAATGGCTTTTTAATGAAACTGTAACAAATGCAGAAAGCCATTACACTATGATTAAAGACAGTGGTTTCATTTTCTCCTCAAATGGAGGTAGACTACTAGAGAACGCTGCTGCCTGCCAGAACTGTAAGGACATGATTTCACACACTCACATTCAAAAGACTCCTATATTAGCAGAAATCCTTTACACTATTCTTATATGCTCAGCAATTTTATACAAATACCACAATGCACAACCACACCAAGACTGTACACAGAATACAAGTATTTCAATACAACACCACACACAAATGCATGTGCACAGTCTCACACGCAGCCTAAATATAAAGACCTATACTCTAAAAACACAACAGAGCCGTGCAGCTGGAATCCACGGCAGATTGGAGGGATTAGAGCCTGAAATGAGCCCAGATGAATATCACATCGTGTGACATTCTAAATAATTATCTCAATGAAAACAGCTCATTACAAAAATGTGGTTTCTCTTGCTCGCCTCTTTCCCCTCTCTTCAAGTAATTAAATCCACTACTGGGAAAGAAAATCTACATTTTCACTGCATATACTGCACTAATGAAATATAACAGTCCTGAAATGCACACAATGTGCCACAGTATTTAAACTGAACTGGTGTATTCTTTAGCCTTGTTCTTCTACTAGAAAGTAAGTGTGAGTCAGTGCATGATCAGTAACACAGGAAGTGCAACTTCAATAGTTTCTTTAAAAAAAGCGCAGCCAAAGAAATATTAAACCAAAGGAAAACGCAACCTCCAAAATTTTGACACTATTCACCATTCATCATTGCATATTAACTGTCAAATGAATAATTAATCATTAGATCATATGAAGGGGAGACAGGCCATTAAAATATACATCCCGCTCTGGTTTACTTGAAACGCTTGTTTTTTTTCATTTATAGTCAAATCCATGATCTTTTATTGTGTTTTTAAAACCTTTATACCTTTATAATTACCACAACCACAGTGTAGAGACTTGTGGGATTTCTTTCGAATCATTTAAAAAAGCTGTGTCCAAGATCTGTAACACCAGAAGTACAACTAAGCATATTTCATCCCTTAGGCCGTAGGCCTTCTTCCTTTCAGAGGCCCAAAACGTTTGTTAAAGACGGGATAGCAGGGACATGGAAAAGACCTGAACGCCAAAAGGAGAATGCACAATTACAAAACTATTTCACTCTACAGCAGGAGGAATCACAAAGACAGCACTGGTGATGTCATGCTGAAGGTTTCTGCCAAGAGCGCCTCCACTGTACCCAAGTCAAACTGGCTATGTTTAATATCTGCCTCCACCATGCCCAGAACAACAACAAAGACAAACAGGGATCCCAGTAATAGACTAGACCCACGGGCAGCAATAGAAACACTTCTGACTTCTAAGCATTTCATTTGGACATCAGCCATTGCATGATTTTTACCTGAGAGCATACAACTGGTGGAGTTGTACAGATCTTGACAAGAAACGATCTGCACACCTATTGCATTCTGTAGTACTGGTTTAAACCCATAGCTATTTTCTTTAGTCTTATTAGCAAACCTCAATTAATACCAGCAGAAACCAATCTTGTGTTTACGGTACAGTAGCTGTTGCTGCTCCAGTTAAAGTGTGCATAATTCTCCATTAATCTTGTAAATCTCAAAGCCAGTGTATTCATGCATTAAATCGGTTTCTTTGTTACAAAATAGCTATTTTGGTTATTATTTCCCCACAACAGCAAGCAGGTCAGCAGTAAGACGTTTCAAAGCAGAGGGAGCGCTGAGGTCAGTGCTTTTTCATCCTCCCTAACAATGTTTGTTTTCCACAATTGTTGTTCAAACAAAAGATTTTAAGTCATAGTTACTCTAATCCCAAGACTTGATTAAAAGCCAAGAACAAGGAATTCAGACAGGCTAGTGACTTGTTCTGATGTAGGTGCTGTAATGGAATTTGGAACCAGGCTGAACAGTCTAGATCACTGCTGTCTCCGTTTTCCTTTCATTGGAGCCCATTCAAATTCTGCGAGTGACCTCTTGATGTTAACATACCATGTTTCTACTGGTGCCCTGCACTTTTGGTATTATTGCACCTGACACAGATAACTGTTGCCTTCCTGGTGAAAATGAGAAAACATAAAGTAAAGAGACAGAAAAAAAGGAATAAAAGACAGCAAAGAGTGTGAAAAAAAGATTGAGGGAAACAATGGTAAGAGCACAAAAGACAGAAAAAAAAGAAAAATAGGAGTGAGACAACAGGAAAGTTGGGGGTGGGGGGTGGGGGGAGAAGGAGACACATAGAGAGAATGGGAAAGAGGGAGAAATTGTTCCTGATTTAGATCTGAGAGGCTCTGGTCCTTCAGATGTCTCCATCAGCTAACCACAAGCCCAGGCTGAGCATGTGAGGCATGCTGCTTACGCTGGCACAGCTACCCCCTAATGCTAATAACTGCAATGTGTTAGCTACAATAAAAGACGCCACGGAGACACACACATGCATGCACATGCACACGCACATACACACACACACACACANNACACACAACACACACTCAGGCATGTGCAAAAAAACTGCACACATCTTCTTTGAGTCCACAAGGACCCACACAGGGGAATTCCCAGACACTTTAATGGAACCTGTTAGTTTCTAATCAAATCAGTTCTCATTTATATATCACATAGCTAATCAATTCAAACAAACCACTGTTACTTCCAGACATGAAATTGATTATTAATATCTATAAATGGTGATGAAATTAGCATCCTAATATATTTGTATCTGCTTTTCATTTTGGTGAGTTGCAAAAAAGTAGTGGTCCTGATTTTAAGATAACCTGCAATTCATCTGTCGAAAACCGAACCATCCCAGGTCCGAGTTTTGCATATTATTTCATACACAATATTAAGCACATCATACGAGACATAAGCAACCCTTGAACAGTGGAAGCACCAGCCTCCCAGAACAGTGCAAGCGGTGGCTAAGGCTACTCTGACAACTTAATTGCACATGTGAGGTGCAGCTGGAAGGCACGAACTGCAGAGGCCTAAGTGTTCTTGGAGAGTATCAATGTTCTGAAACCAGCAAGATAGAATAAATCAAACAGAGAGAAATGGGAGAGGACTTTCCGTCAATGTTGAGAAATACCAAAGCCATATTGCAGGAGGTTTGAGCACGCAAGCGGAATGCAGCAGGCCTTATGTTTGCATAGCTTTTATACACGGGGTTCCAAAGCAACTGAGGTGCTGTCAACATTCATCAGTTAACTTGAGAGATGGAAAACTGTCAACCTTACTTTGGAGAAAAATCATTTCAATTTAATCCATGTAACATCTTGGAGCTGTAACAGAGTCCTTGTCCATAGATCTCAGGTCATATTGTCTTCATCAGTGTAATGAAAGAAGACGTTTCTCAATTCTTAGCTTAAATTTGGACAAAAAACCTATGAAACAACAGGCCTGCCCCTGGCCAATAGCGAGTGTGCAGTCCTATTTTGAAATCTGAAAGCTTGAAAGTAAGATTTGAAAGGTTAAACTATAGTTTACATTTTTTTAATGGGACAAAAACATCTGAAATGATAGTCTTTATTATTTGCTTGCTAACATAGACTGTATAAAAGAAGTGGACATAGCCACCTTCATGTCATCCATCAGTTTGAGGACCAGGATCTTGTCCAGGATCTGGACAAGAGGATGATGCTAGGAAGAACGACACTTAGTTATCAGCTTACATTAGCAGTAGCTAGCTAGCTAGCTTGATTAGCAAAGTCATATGTAATTCAAAATACAGCAAATTCCCTATAGTGTGTTTTCAGTCCCCAATCAGGGAACAAGACATTTTTAGGGGACCAAAAGGTTACTATTTACTTTCATGAACGGAAAACACAAAGTTCTAAGATGTAAAGACACATTTCCCTGTGGTTGCAACCTGTCAATCATAAGGTTGTCACAGCCAACTCTGCTTTATCATCTATTTTACTCTAACTGGGACACAATTTACAAAATGTATTGAACCACGTCTGTACCACGTCTGTGGTATAATAAATGTAATGTGAGTAAAATTTAATTTCTGGACACATAGTTGTGAGATAGAACAGCTGGCAAAGTCGGTTAGAGAAAGTTGCAGACGATGAACCCTTTGTTACTGCCCAAGCTGGTTTTGGTTGTTTTGAGCTGCTCTTTAGATCTTTCCCCAATTAAAATCATGTTAGAAATCCCAGGATGCAAACTGAAAAGTAAATATGTACATGATTTTCTTCTCATACTCCTTGATATCGTTGTGATTCTGTATCTCAACCAATCACCATCTAAATATCTTTACTCTGTTCTGTTGTGAACTGGAAATTATAACTGTCAAAAAGTTTTTATGAATGTTTAGGAGCACATAACGCTCAATTATAGCATGTGAAGTCTTATCATGTTGGTCATTTAAACAAGCAATATGGCCAATGTCAAGCCAGAACAATACACTCTTCCAAGATCTGCATGTTTATTATCTTTTCAGCTAACACATGCCTTCTCCACACAATCATTCTGTCTTACCTCCCACTAGTGACATGTTGTGCAATTATTCATATTACATTCTTCTACTCTTACCCACACATTACAGGCACCCTGACCGACCAAGATAAAAGCAAACAGTACTAATTCTAACACACTCTGGGGCAAGTGGAATCTAACTCATACACCAACACACAAAGTAGAGTAGGGGAGCTACTTCTGTATCAGATCGGCATTGCTCTGGCTTTAGGAATCAGTAAGTGTTATATATAAAGGGTGTCATTGATATAATCTAAATCCATAGATAGAATTGAATTTAGTCCTGGAATCAAAGATAAATGCTCTGCCAAATAGCTACTGACTAGCTCCAAATACATGATTTTCCTGGTTAAAAAGACCTGCCTTAAATGGCGTCATCATTTCTATAATAAGAGAGAAATTATTCATAGGTCAAACGGGTGAGGGTCTGCTAAATGGAGCACACACTCACTATGAGACATTAAACACAGACCACACACAGTTTGTGTAACATGGAGTCATACAAGCCTACCTTTCTCCACTGAGAAATTACACACAGAGGCACTCAGTTACTGTGTTACTCCTTTTTGTCACTCTGTCTCACCCAAAGTAAAAAACAAAAGAATACATCTCTATAAATGTGGTTAGAGCAGTTACATGAAGAGGAATATAGTGAAAATGACCAAATGTGGTTGTCTGAGTCTGTGCAGCACTCAAAAAGACAAAAATAACATAAATGAAAGCCTGTTGTATCACATCCACACACAACACAAACACTAGAGCTTAAAAGCAATTTAGGTGGTAAATGTGTTTCCTAATTTAATGCAATCACTTCTTACAGTGTCTGTTTAGATTTAAGACTCATAAGGCATGTGGTGGTTCCTAATTGCAGCACAATATCTTCCCAGAATTCCCGTCCAAAGAAAGCACTAATAAAGCAAACATTAGCCCTAATTGCAAGGTAATCGTTTCCCAGACGGTAATATCACCAGAAGCACCCACCAAGTAATAAGGTCCATTGAGGGATTGCTGTAGTCCGGATGGCCTGAGAGCAGGGATTAAATCGTGGAGCGGCAGCATCCTGCCCAGAGTGTATTGATCACCACTTGACTCACTGGATGCAGGAAGCTGTTGGGTTTATTTTTTCCCCCCTGATAGCTTTCCTGTGTCTGAGGACTGTCTGAGGAGCTAAAGTAACCTCATCCCACCAGGAACCCAAATTCAATCAAACCTCAAAGCCTAACAGCGTAACGCTGTGGGTTGTGTCGCGTTTGCTGACTCACAGGCAATAGTGGTTGGGTGCAAGGCCTTCTGCTGGAATGACACACTTGTGCATTGCCTGCAGATGCCAAACAGAGACCAATGCAATGGGTCATTCTATGTTTAGAATTTGAATGAGAGGAATACAGCAAATACAAATACAGCATTGTGAATTTCATTTGATTGGTTTATGTCATTGAATTATGTTTTGTTAGAAAACATTTACTTGGCTTAAATACTCCATGGTTACCATACCATTTAAACTTGTTTGTTCATGATGACACATCATCACAACATGCAAGCTTTCCTTAGGTTGACACCAAGTGGGCTGGCATGACTTTTACAACTACAGTGCATGTGACAAAGACCGTGGGCACTATGATCTCTGGTCTTCTCCCTACTGTCATCAGATCCAGTCCAACATGAGGCACAACTTTGATATTACAGTTGCCAGTTAATCAAATGTGTATGCAACCCATCCATATAGCAATATAAGAGACAGTTGTTAGAGGGCAAATTTGTAGCTTGGTCATAAAACAAACAATGGATGTGGACTCGGGAAAAGTTTACATGAAGGTCTGATAAACTATAAACAATCTGGAGGTTTCATCTTTATAGCCATGGAAATGCTGCCATTTTTATGACAAAATACAAACATAAACAGGGACATATACACATTGATCCCTTTATAGCCACTCCCCAGCACATACGCTCTGATGTTCAATGTACTTCTGTCTCTCTATGGTTTTCTTTGTCTCTCATCAGAACACTTGCTCTGGCTTCCAACCTGCCTGAGGAATTCACAGTGTGCCAACATTACTCCATCTTTTTATTATTTACAGTCAGAGATGGGTTTTGTTACTGCTACGGGGGGTTGGATTCAAGGAAAATAGATTCTCCAAAGCTCCATGTCTGCACCCTCAGTCTCCTCAGTCTTGAAGACAAGGCCCCGCTGAGCTGATGATCAGACGGATTTATGGTGCAATCTCTGTAAGCCATTTGCTCCCTGCGAGCCGGAGAATCAAAGGCAAGATTTCCGGATGGCATTGGGACAGAGATTATCCAGTTTGTGCTATCTGATTGCAGACTTCCACAGGCTGTTTTCTTTAACTTGTTTAACTTTTTCCTTTGTGTTTTCTGACTTGTGAAAGATAAGTTGAACAGTCACAATCTGAATGGGTCTCAATTTGTCAGAGAAAACCATATACAATGGAGGCCGGCAGTGGAGGTGCATTTGATTGCATGTAGGGCTACAACAATGAATCGATAATATCCATAAAAATCGATTATTAAAAGCATTGGCAACGAATTTCATTATCGATTTGTTGTGTCTTGCAATTTATGACGCTTCACGTTTACTTCACCTGCAGAGCTTTGTCTTACCAGCCTGTACAGGTTGCTGCGTGTTTAGTTCGGCGAGCACACACGTAGAGATCACGTGGGGGCGTGACTGATATAGACAGATAGGCATGTTTTCTCTATCATGCTTGCATTGTTTTGTAGCTGAGAAATGTCCACACCGCAGTGAATCGCGCCCATAGACTGTAAAAAATATTTTATTAAAAGCGAAAATATGTAGCCTACTGCTGGCTGCACGTGAGTGAACGGTCGGCACTAATGGAAAGCTCTGACTTTACTCAGCTAAATTAGCTCAGTGTTGGTGTGAGGACGCAGCTCAGTAAATTCAGTGTCTGAATGTGCACATGTCTCGGAGGAGGAGGAGAGGACACTGCTGAGGCAACAGCAACACAACTCAAAATAACTTTAAATTATGCATAGTTTAAAAATATTTTCAGTAGCTTATGAAAATGTAACAGTGCAGAAATGTGCAGAATATGAGACTATTGCGCGGCAGATTAGATCATGGTGGGCAGCCACAGACTCTGTAATTAAGGGGAAACACTGGAGCATACATTTGTACATATTTTGTGTACCTTAATTTTTTTTTCTGAAGCTATTTGACAAACATTTATTTTTTTTTATAATTATTATTTAATATTATTGTAACAGAACATAAAAAGCAGCAACCTGTTTTTGTGCACCTATTTGCTCTTTCAGCCAAATGCTCTATTTTGGAGTAAAAAGGTGGAAATTAAAAATCTTTTTTTTTTTTATCCGATTCATAGATTAATCAAAAAAATATTCGACCGACTAATCAATTATTATTATTATTATTAAAATTATCGTTAGTTACAGCTCTAATTGCATGTTTAATGTGACACAACGGCAAACAAAACATATAAAGTCCTCGTGTTTTTAATTGTCACTTTAGAATATGTTCGCACTGTGTCAACGAGAACTACACATCTCAATTTAAACCAGAAAGTAAAGCATAATTACAATAGACCACTACAACAAGCTTAACACAGACGTTGGTAACCGTCCATACATCCCAGGTTTCCCATTTAGTGGCCTGTGGATTCATCCCCTAAGTGGTTAGACCACATGTTTAAGCTGTGGCATCCACAGTTTAACTCCATGATAAGGTTATAATGTTTTTAGAACAGTCTGTAATTGATATTTGTATATTAAGAAGGCACACATCACATGTATAGATTTCTGTTTAAAATTGGAAGCCAAAGCAGCAATCCTTTGTCTTGTAGGTGGTAGATTTAGAAATGGAATAACAACTTGGGGTTTTTAAGGAGTCTTCAAAAAGGGGTTTCCTAATTCACATGTATTACCCATTATTTAGGAGCAATGAGGTCTGGTGGTGTAAAGCCCTAAAAATGGTTTGGAAGGAATCTAACAGAAGAAAGGGCCTAGTTGGACCATATGCCAAACCAACAAGTCTCAGAGGCACCTCCCCAAATCATCTTGAGGCAATGCATCAATCAGAACCTCCACATCAGTGGCAAATGCACTCAGCAGCTATAAAACTCCCAGATCAAGCAGCAAGCTGAGCCAAAACCAGAAAGGCTCTCCTCGGTAAACCCAAGCCCTTATCTTTGTCTCGTAAAAATAAAGAGTGGCTGAAAGTGTTATGATCCACTGTAACTGCTGTCCAGCAAGTTCCTCTCCGTCTTTGCTGATCACACCTCATCTTCAACATCTGGAGCAGTTTACCAAGATATCACGATGAAAAAAAAATGTGCCCGTAATTTTGCAACATTACATCAATGTTAGCAGTTAGATCTTTCATTAAGGCCTGAGATCAATCTTGCCAATTTCTGGTAGTGCTACAACTAGCTACAAATACAAGAACAAAACATCTAAAAATAGCCACACAATAAATTATATCTCAGGCTTTATCCGTCTCCTCATTATCAGGAGAAGCTTAGAGGCAGTAATGCCTCAAATCAAATGCTCAGTATCACATCACAGCCCAGCTCCAATACACCACATCTGAGCTGCAAACCTTAACATGACAACCACCTAATGAAAAAAATGAAATATACCAAACACAGAAAATCTGTCCTGGATGGGAATAGTTTGGTGTGAAGCTAGTAAAACTGAAGATTGCTGCTAACTCCTTCCAAAAGATTTCCATGGGGAAAAGAATACAGATCCAGGATACTGGATGGAGACCTTATGAGTTCTATTAATAACTCCAGGTTCCATAGGGGCTCTGTATATAGAATGACGAAGCTCTTGACATTTTCAGATTGCTTTTTAATTTAGAACGGGCTCAGATCAAACAGTTCATCATGTTAAGTAACTCAAGAAGGACCATATTGAATGTGCCTTTGCACAAGAAGAAAGAAGTTAAAATTGACTACTACAAAACCCTTTCATCCCCATGACCAATCTCCTGTTACATACATTGAGCTCTTAGGCATAGACAAAAGCTTAGTCTAATTTCACATGGAGATGTCCACACTAATTATTCAAGTCATACATGAACTACAATGATTTACATTTTTGGACGTAGAAACTCAAACTGAATAGAAAAATATAAGGGCAGAAAAATCTAGATGTATGATAAATCTGAACACTAAACAAAAGTGGTGGGGACTTCAAAACAGATTAAATATGTATTAAAGAAAGAATGGGGTGCATGTGAAGCAAATAATGCAGGTAGTCTTAACAGGCTAGAGGACAATTTCTCAGCTTGCTCCAGTGTATCATGTGACTTAAAGGCACAATAAGGCATGAATAAACCTAATGCATTATGTTTTTAAATGGCCTCCTGTTTGTGAAATGATTGTCAAAAACAAGTTGACAAAATTATTTCTATTACTCTACTTTCTGCACTACAAGTCCTCATTACATCTAATTTTAAGCAATTACACTGTCAGCAGGAGCTGTAATCTCCAACTGCTGCTAAACGCCCAAATTTCCACATTTGCTGGAAACTATAATTGTGAGCTGCTCTTGGTGCTTTGCAGATGGGCCCTATTGAGCAATCTGAATATCCCTAATATTACCCAGTTCCTCTCGAGGGGAAACACGAACGTTAAAAGGGTCCAAATAATTCCGGTCAAATTACACAACCCTTAATGAACTTCAAAAGACGTACGGATGTTTTTACAGGCCAGTGCTCAGGCTTTAACAGTAATTATGAAAACAAACCATATTAATGATATCATTTATCATTTCCACACTTTGGCCACATGAGGCCCACCACAAAGTTCCTGTCTCTCCTGGTCAAAAGAAACACTAGTAATCTGCTGAATTTAAAATGCAAGATTTTCCATACACAGATCAAATTTTTCAGCTCTTTTTAAAGTCCTGTGGGCCATCACCCAAATTACTTGAGGGCTTCAGGGAGAACTGTCATGGCCCAGATTTTGCATACACCTATGCCAAACTCCCAGCATTCCTGCTGCAATCTGATTAAAACTGGACCAGGGCCTGACATGCACATAAACCTTATATCTTACCTTGAGAGAATATAATCTGGTTTCTTTGAGACTAATGTGACAAGAGCCAACAGGCCTTTTCCTTCAACCAAGGACATTTTTGGGGGGGCTGACCAAAATGGGAACAACAAAGATGACATGGCAAATAATGTATAACAATGTTGAAAGTGTAATAAAGAGAACATAAAAGTAAAGTCACCAAACTACACAAATCTAAAGCAAAGTGACTGCATTTCTTGGCTTAAGAACACAGTAGTAAGCCTCCCACTCATATAGGAGAGAAGTGTAGTGGCTCATTTAAATTCCACATGCTAGAAGGACTTCTGCTGTAAATCTGGCTTAGCTCCAAATTATGTCTCATGGGTGTACATACCACTGAATAATTTGTCCAAACGTCATTTGCAATTCCCCCAAAATCTTTTCTTGACTGGAAGCCTTTTACAAAACATCTGCAACAAATAGTTGTTTTGAGACTACATGCATTACACCAGTACCGGTGCTGGTACATGACCTTAAGCTGTGTATAAAGCATAAAAAACAAGTTTAAATTTCCATCGAACTGAAACCTGATCGCATGAGCAGTAGCCACCTGCGTGGTATGATATTTACCATTAGTTCTGGGCAGCTCAAGCTCATGTGTTACAAATCTTTTTGCCGCAGTCTATATAATTAGCTGTAATTGACTTCCCTTGAAATGTGTTTCTTCTGGGACATCTGGCCTTGAAACTTCAGCCTTCCCATAAAGGCTCTGCGCTGAGCTACACTTTCAGTTTTTAAAAACTGCATGGGTGGCAAAGGTAGGACCAGGCTCTTCTGCAAAAACAGCTCTCAGAAAGATGCCATTCGTATACCACACTTAAAAAATGACAATACGTATGACTGAACTAAATATACTAATAAACATATTTCTCTTGGGATAACATTTCTTACTGATAATTTACACGGTCAACATCTAACTCCTGTTGCTTAAAGGTGCTCTGGGGAGTTTTAGTGAAAACAAAAAAGTTTCTGTTTACTCTGTCTCTTTTCACCAAAATGCATTGTATGTATTCTTGAGGTTTAATAAACTATAGAATATTTGCAAAGCTGATTTTTAAACTACATCCTTCACATCCATGTTTCATCTCTGCCTTTGTTGGTGCATTGCTGTACAAAAAACACAAAACAGAGACCCAATAATACAACAACTGCTCCACAGCACTACAAAAGGTTTACAATCCCACAGGGTACCTTTAATTATCCAACCTTATTAAAGAGAAGCACTGTTCACTGCTTAAAGACTAAATGAAACAGAGGCGGTGTCAGGCTGAAGACGGAGATGGCCAAATACTAAATAGCACTGTTGAAATACAGTAAAATCACCTCTAAATTTTGAGTTCCCTGCATATTTCTGGTCAGTGGTCAATGAAGCTGTCCCTCTTTTTACGAGACAGATGTGGTGAGTGAGTACTGTGCTTCCCTGAAGGGAAATCATATTGGCAAAGTAGAACCAACCATTTTAAAATGACAAAAAGATGGAGAAAACAATAGCAAATATATGTTGTATGCTGAAAACCATCTGTTTAAAAATGAAGGCAGATGCATCTCTTGATAAATTGAAAAAGCATTTGCAAACAGTTAATTCTGGTAGTATGGATGACAGCACACTTTCATCCCCAAATTCTGAAATGTGCTCCTCATTGCAGACTATCATTAGAGCACAAGCTAATGTGTTTTTTTTTCACAAAAGCTTTTGAAAATGTAGATTACAAATAACTGTTTTAAAAGGCACAAACTCATAATTTGGCATCAAAGGGGGCGTGATTTACTTGCTACTGGATTCATTGCATGCTTTCCTATTTTTACTGAATTTCTTGTCAGAGTATTCAGGCAATGATAAGAATGACAAAGGTTACTGCTACTTAAGTGTGGCTGCTGTTAAACAGTCCATTACAAAGTCTACTAATTTATAGTAGTACCAGGACTGATATTCTCACTTTGATGCTGGTGTGGGAGCTAGTTGTCTGTCATCAAGCCAGTTCATTACAGGTGTAAACCTTTAAATCAGAGCTGCCACAATGTGTCATATTGAGCCAAATGAGCACACTCTTGGATATGCACCAAACCAGTTTGTAGTATGGGTTGGCAAGAACTGCGACATAAAGCTGATGGATTATTGTAGTGGATTTGTGAAACAGCTACAGTTACAAAAAAAGTTAAAAAAAAATGTCTGTGGTTTTGTTTTTGATATTAACATATGACATCTAAACATGAAAAATATCTAAAATACATGTAGGTTACTGATGCAAATATGTATATAACTGTATTTGAAAAATTTAACATGGACAAAAACAGACTAAAATTGTAGATTGTAGTTTATCTTCATGTGATCTTACACCATGTCAAGAATATAGCGTGCCTTTGTCACAGCAACCCCACCACGGGGTGAAGCTTGCCAGGGTCAAAAAGCTTTTCTGTTTTTTTTTTTGTTGTTTTTTTCCAAAACTTCTTGGAAACGCAGAAAGAAAATGGAATGAGAGAGCCTTAACTTTGGCATGAGAAGGAATTTCACATAAAAAACAGAAAATCTGGCCAGCACTGTTTTGGCTCCATAGTGGAATCTAGGATAACATGTTTCTCATAGCAGTAAAGGACTAACCTGGGCTCCATCCCTCAGCTTGAGGATGCACTCCATGGTGTTGATGGTGATGACTACAGGCTCCGAGCCCAGCTTGGTCCAGGGTACGTGAATCCGCAGCTCATGGATATGACCACTCATGAATGTAAATGGCAGCTTCAACTCCTATAATTAAGCAAAGACAGATGAAGATATAAAACAACAAATAGCTCTGAAACTATAGCTAGAATAATACTATACTATGATATTACATCTCTCAATGCAGACAACATTGTAAGGACAAGGGGTGATACGGCTGCTGAGGCTTCAAGAACATTTGGAACATTCATCTATCCATGTTCTTAACTGATCTTTGAAACTAATATTTGAAGACGAGAGGACAGTAAAAACAACAGCTACATATTACATAGTGGTCACGCTTTTAACAAAATCAGTCAGATTTTCTCAGAGGCATCACTGTATCACTGTTCTGCATCTTGAACTACTCTGTGTGAGAACAAGTCCCATGAAACCAGACTGCCTACGCACAAGCTTTACATGCCTCCTCTGTAAATGAAAGCCAAAAACTGAATAAGCAAACATGTTTCCGAGGAAAAGCTGTCATAGATTTAAAGTATGTCTTCTTGATAACCCCCACAATGTTCCACTAAAAATTACTCTTTATATTAAGAAGATGATCTCTAATTGCACATTTCAAAAGCAGTACTGTCCTGTCCAACTGAAAGGCAATAAAACAAAGGAAAAGAAAGGATGATTGCCAAGGTTTTGACATGGCATTACACATCAAAATCCTAACACAATTCCCACTGTCGGTTGGCTTAAAGCTGCTTCCAATAAGAACTTTCATCAAAATCTCTGTTGGGTTAGGTAGTGTTTTGGTCTGCTCTTCAGAAGCAGTCAGAACCCACTCAAGAGAAAAGAAAATTCTTTTAACTTGAGGCAGATTGATCTAATCCAGACATTACAAGTGTAAAAGAGAACAATGTGTCAAAATAACACTGCAGAGAAAAAATCTGAGTAAATTTATGAAACTCCTTCAGTATAACAAAATGACAGTAAAGAAACTGTTCCCGGCTGATAAGCATTGCTGTTTTTTTCTGTTTCTAGTCAAGGCAAAAGACCATGACTACTGTATAAACATTATAGCCGAGATATAGACTGAATGGAAATAAATATTTAAGTAGGGCAGATGATCACCTGCTCTCCCTCAGATTAGGATTTCTTAGAGATCCTAGCCATTCACAACAACAGTATCCTGTATGCACCTGGATGACAGATGTTCATAAGCAAAAGTAAAAAACAAACGAGATATAAACTACAAAATGAACAGACCTATGAACAAACACAATTTAAATCCTGTACGGTACCAATTGAGAAGTAAAATGTGGAAATGTTATTTAAATAAATTATGCTGGGAAGAGACATTTAGTATTAGAAAGCTGATTTGAATACAAAAAGATAGCAATCTAAGAACCTGTGTAGCTCAAGCAACATGGACCACTGATGGAGTAGGGATACAAAAATACTTTAGGTAATATTTCTTCCACTAGTAGCACTAAGTACTACTTTATAACTGTAATCCATAAGAACTACATGGCATTCCTGGAAGCAAACTAATCATATTTTGCATTATTTGTAATTAAATAAGAGTTATTCTTCCACATTCATTTTAGGGATGCTCTGTTGTAGATGATTA
The DNA here is from genome assembly GCA_903364295.1 of Serranus cabrilla. Lineage (NCBI taxonomy): Eukaryota > Metazoa > Chordata > Actinopteri > Perciformes > Serranidae > Serranus > Serranus cabrilla. Next base: position 331,236 of record CAFUXE010000354.1, read on the forward strand.
GTCAACAAAATCAGTTGTTTGGGTCTTCGTCAACTAAGATTTCTTCTTTGTCAATTAGTCACATCTCTGGTAAACAGATTTTAAGTGGTGCTTTTGCATGAATCCTTGATGAGAAACTCAGTTTCTCTATAGATCTGTTGAATAAATCAATTAATCGATCGAGCCGACAAAATCATATGAGTGTTGGTCAACTTTCTTTTTTCAAGGACAGCCCTACTTTAAGTTATTTTGTGTTTCACTGAGAGCAATTGTCTGTTTTTCAGAACACCCTGATCACATTCACACAGTTACGCTGCATTCGCACTAAATCAGGTGGTATGGAGAAAATGCCGGTCTTCCCATTCATCCCCAGTCAGAAAAAAACACAGCGGCCTGCAGCAGAAAGGTTCAAACAGATTAACTTTTGGAGAACCGCAACCCAACGTCACGCTGTGGTGTCCAACGTAACAGGCAAGTCGTTAAGAGAGTATAGTAAATATCGTTGCCACTGGCTGCTTTAGAACTGGGGTTGAAAACAATGTTGGTGCAAAAAACAACAAGAACTGTACCCCTGCAGAAAATCCTCATATTGTCTGATTTGGTGTGAATGCAGCACTACTTATTCACACCTGGAAACTATCGAGTTAACCACAGTCTGATCTGTTGGCGAGTATTGAGTAGCTCAAATGGAGCATTTGGGGTTAGGGCTTTGCTCAAAGGCAGCTCAGTAAGTAAGGAGGGAGGAGCAAGTGATGCTTTTCACTTTCCCCACCTGCATTTATCTTGCCAGTACAGGGGATTAATACCATAACAACCTTATGGTCACAAGCTCAAATGCAATGTCTGTCATCACAATAAGCTTTGATTTGGACTTGTGAAGAGGTTAAATAAATAGGAGGATACATTCAATATACAGTACCTGTTCCAGCACATCCAGCTTCAGGTCCAGCTTACTGAGCACCACATCTCCTCCCCAGAGGGACAGCTGCAGGTCAGAAGGCTTCAGATTCTTGATATACTTGTTCACATAGCTCATCAGGAGTGGTGTGACATAGGACTCCAACATCTTGTCCCAGTCCTGAACAGGCATCAAACAAAACACTGTTATGTCATTCAACACTGTGTTGCATTTATACATTAAATCTCCTTTGGTCATTATATCTCATTATTCAATTTTTAAACACTACTGCTTCTGAAACCTAGACTAGAAAATAAATGTTTTCACAGCAGACATTTTTATATATTATTGATGACTGCATCCAAGTGTGCCAGCTCCAGCACAATAGTACTATGCATGTTGACTAAGGCTTTTCCTGGCAGGTCAAAACATCTATTTGGAAGAGGGCTGTTATTGTTATTGTTATTGTTATAATGATTCTTCTCTGCAGCTCAAGACAAACCGAGACTGTCCTTTGGGGGATGCTACTACTTAACTTTGGTACATCTCCCATTGGATTTAAGGTCTGTGGACACTTTGGACACCTTTAAAAAGCAGCATAAGCATACTTTCATGAGGCTGCTAATTAATAATCTTATCACAGAATTGTCATAGATTTTATGTGTATTTTATAACTACCAAATTAAGTTGGTCATGTTGAGAGGATATTGAAGTTACCCTCAACCGAAACAGAATGAGAATTCTACTCGCATAGGTCGCAGGTCAAGGTTTTACTCAATTAAATGATGTCAATGGTTCTACTTTGAAGTGGCTTCATTTTAATATACGAGTGTCTGAATTAGCCTGCTTGCTAATGTGACTTTACTTTTTATGCATGCGACTAACTTAGAGGAGAAACGTCAGCAGCAAGGTATTGAGAAACTCCATTGACCAATGCGTAGCAATGGAACTAAATATAAAATGCCGCTTAGTAAGAAAAAAATACAGTGTAAAATATATTAAAGTTACTACGGAGTAGTTAGCCATATATGTTAGCTATGCTCTCCTGTCATTCTTGCAGCACATAGCAGAGCAGCAGAGCAGAGAAGCTAACTGCTGAGAAGAAGTCATCCTAACTTCCTTTTGCTGGTCAAAACGTGTAACCACGGGTGAAGATAGAAAAAGCCCTGCTTACTTGACTACCGCTTTTATCCTGTAGCTATGTCTTGAATTCGACGTTTAATATAACATTTTCATTCTGTTAGCTGACGTTAGCCACATCGCTCCACGGGTTCAGCACAAACGTCATCAGTAAACAGTAACTCGGCTTCCGTATGTCCGGTGTTGCCTTTGATTCCATGGGAAATTTACCCTTCGCAATTGAGTGCACAAATAGTCTACAAACAAACCAAAAATATATAGCGACATGACACACTAAGGATTCCCTGTAATACGTGACTGGGTGAATTGTGATATTCAGAGGACTGATTTTGGAGA
>CAFUXE010000354.1:333636-347068 GCA_903364295.1 Serranus cabrilla
GAGAGAGAGAGAGAGAGAGATAAAAAAGCTAACAATAATAATCATGCACATGGTCTCTTCCTAAGTCGGTCATTGTCGCCTTAGTGCAAGATGGCTTTTATATAAATGACATGATAAGCTGTTCATTAAAAATAACTTTTATCAATATTTCCAATCATTGTGGGCTTGTAGTCAAACCGCCGACCACAGTATATTATGATTTACGAGGAGAGCAGGAAGGCATCATTGCACGTAATATTCGTCACTTCTTTCGCACGCCTCTAGTCCTTACATGGCCGTGGAAGCTCACCTTTGTCGAGAGAGTAGAGATTAAACTGCTCAATGGACTGAATAGTGTCAATATGCGGAAAACTTTTTCTTGAAATTATTAAATTATTATTATTATTATTTAGAAACGCCTATGACCTACATTCACATCGGGTTCATATTAAGAGGGCAGATTATTTTCAGATAGACTGAAACATAGACCTATAGAACAATTGAAAGTGATTATAAAGGCTGTCATACACAGATCTTTGCATTTGGGTGACACAGGTGACTTCTCTGGTATTCTTAACAGTATGAGTGATCTAATCTTAAATATGAAATGAAGGCTCATTATGATATAAACATATGCAACCAGAGGTTCACTTAAATTAACCGATGTGTTGTTATTGGAATAAGAAATAAATATAGTCCTGCTTGTGGCACATTTTATGAGCAATGCATTCTGTAAGTAAATAACCATCAAAACTAAATTATATTTGTTCTTTGTCGTCTTTGCTTTTTTTCAGCAGCATGGATAACTTTTGAATCGCAAAAACCTGGCTTATTCGATAAATAGCGTATAATATCAAAGTGAAACACAGGGTCAGGCTCCACTTTTACTTTGCAATCAAAATTGTACACACCCGTAAAATCTGCGGCCAATGCCTTTTTTTTAATCAATGTGAAATCCGTCCCTTTTAACACTTGTTTGTTTCTGCAGTTGTCAGCTGCTGCCACTAGCTATTTTTAATAGCTAGACAATATTAAAACGACCAATTAGAGCTTACAAATAAGTTACATTCAAGAAACAAATACATCTAAATGCACTCCCTATAGGTGGAAAATCTATAGAATCCCTGTATTAGTGTGAGTTTCCTCCACGTCAGTATTGATCTAAAAAAAAAAAAAATTCTCAGATTGTGCCATTAGATGCATTGTGGTTATAAGTGTCATATGGAGATCATATGCAGTGAGAGCAGCGGTGCTCACAGGCCTGCCAGTGCAGCCTCTCCCCTATCATTTAGATAAAGCTTCCTGAGTACACAGTCCACACAGGCCGGTCAGCGATGAAGTTCACCATGTGACTGTCCACTCTCCCACCCGTGTGACAACAAGTGGGCCTAAGCGTGCACTCACCGTGATTGTCATTATCCAGAAGTAAGTTCAAACTGAGATGTGCTTGGGAGCGACCCAGAAAATATTTGATATCAGGTCGAGTTTTATTCCGTTAATTCACGAACCTATAGGCTCCACAGTACAGTGTCACTGTGTTTATATTTATTAGGGCCTGTTGTGCGTAAGGGTTACTGTGCCATACCTTTGGATGCACTTTACGTCCCTATAATGAGGATGCAGCTCGTTCTGTTGTTGTTCTGCTTATAAAATGTGACCAGTTTGAACAGATTGAATGTGTGCTTTTTTTTTTTTATATGAAGGACATGTTTTCCATTAAGGCCGATACATTTGTGTTTTTAAAAAAAAGGACCATATGGCTGATCAATTGCTGGCTTCCTATTGGTCAGTCATTGTGTCAATAAATTCAAATCGCAAAAGAAAAAAAAACGAATTCAGGAAAGATAAAAGACTTGTACTTGTTTAAAAATGTACCAAAGTTTAGTTCACTTGTGAGAGGTAGTATTTATCTTAATGCCATATCTTTATTATATATACATGTATGCTATTCAGCATTACACTGTGAGCTCATATTTAGACTTCAGAATTGTTTCGTTTATTGAAGCTGATTAAAATTGGTTAAACTATATTTTACAAATATTATCAAATTATTTAATCACAAGCTAATAGGCTACACATTAATTTTATTTGTAACTTTCCAAAAATAATTATTTGCAAATAAAATACAAATTCCCAGATTTTTTTTTACCATATTGTTATTATTAGAATACTCATTATTATTATTTATAATTATTATTACGTGTACATATCTTTGATATTTTCATCGTTTGCAGGTTTTCATTCTTGATGATTAAGCATGCTTCGTCCCCAAAGGATAATTATTAAGAAGCTCAGTAATGGTACTGTAAATACTGGAGATGTTGCTTTTCCATTAAGAAAATAATGAGGAAAAGTCCAGAGTGCGTAATAAACTGGGCCTTAGTTAATGGCCTTTCAGCAGCAACGAGCGCCGTTTAAATCATCTGTTGTTACTGTAACCACTTGTTCCACATCCTGTTTTCGAGCCCATTAAATATAAATGCTATTTTTTCAAGCATTTCATTGCACTGTCAGGTGAAAATCGGGTTTATAAACGAGTCGTCAGCAGCTAACAGTGACTGATGACAGAACTGGAGGCCAAGTAACATAGACAGGCAGAGATGAGGCTTCCTTTGTCTTCACCGACTTATAAAAACGATAGGCTGTATCTCAGATCATCTTCTTCTGCCGCAGGGCATAACTCTGATGGTTAATATTCAAGCGAATTTTGATCCGACCAGTGGCCGATGATCAAAGGTTATCTGGATGAAATCCAAAAACTTTTTTTTTCACATGCATTCACAAAAACCTACCTAACATGGTGTTTAAGCATGGCGTCCCCGTGGTCTTGCTTCTTATGATATTCTGAATAATATTTATTAAAAAAAGACCAAACTATAGCTCAAGCAGGCCCACATTACAGTTTGCACAACAGAGTTGTAGGCCCATACTATCCACAGCTGAGGGGCATTGATATAAATTGTGAATGTGCTCAATTAAAACTGGTAGTGCGTTAATGTAAGTTTGAGATTTTAATTATTTTTAATTATGGAAATACAAATAATTCGGTTAAATAAATTCATTATTCTTGTAGAGAAAGTGAAGAACAAACGCTGATCTTTCCCTCCTATAAATGATAATAATTATTCATAATAATCTGTTTAGTTCTGTTCTGTCAGTATCAGCCACGTCTCATGTCCTTGGGTAATATTGCTTCCTTTGCGCTGCTGACTCCTTTTGCCGCTTCGCAGCTCAGTCATGATATCAGAGGTGATGTAGATAAAGACATGATATGGCTGCTAATGAGCCTAATAGATAATACTAATCAGTCTCTGTTGGCTATAAATAATGAATATAATATTGAATATTAAAGCTCAATAATTCTGAGACCTATTAAACACTAACATGTGGGTGGTAGACACGTTTGTGTAATAATAATAATAATAATATAATTACCATTTACAAAAAGAACAAATCAGGTTGTTTATTATACATAATCAACTATCAGTCAAAAAGACGCAGATGATTGTGTATTTGAATGGCTTTCCTGTCTGACAGATCTTTAGCTGCTAAGTGACATCTATAAAAAAGGCCACTAAGCTCTGACTGCCTGCTGGCAGTAAACATATAGACTATTAATTTGATGGCTGTGGTAAATATTGCTTTGTGTCAGGCACGGGGGGTCAGGAAATAAAGACAGAGAAAATGCGCACGTACCATGGAAGTATTTATTTCTAAAATACAATTTAACATACTTTAAACTTATGACTGTTTTTTGACAACTTTATCATTTCAAGGTCAGAAAGGAAAATAAAAAAACAACATTATGTACATGGTCTTGATATTTACAGGTGGTATGATAGCTGGACATGGCCACGGCTCCGCTGCTGTCCCACTTGAGATGCAACCAAATCCCACTCTATTATGTGCGTCAGTTAACTTGTCCTGATTTGGAGATTGTCTTTGAACAAATAACAGTCGCTGACTTGTGTTCCTGCGTTTTTGTCCATTGTTATTTTGTTAGTCTGTCCAGGCTAGTAGTCCTGATGTGGGCTGTGCGTCAAACTGTGCCGTCGCAAGTCACAGTTGCGCCGAAACACCTTTCCGCAGCGGCCACAGCTGTAGGGCTTGATGTCTGTATGGGTGAGAAGGTGAGTTTTCAGGTTACTTCTTTGATTAAAGGTTCTTCCGCATGTGGGGCATTTGTGGGGAGACTCCTGTTTAGATTTAAAGCAAGCAAAGGATTATTCCCTTTAATTGTATATAAGTTATAGCTTTCATTCATCTAAATAAATCCACTATTGTGTCAGTTATAATTCAAGGATTTACACAAATCTTCACATGAATTGAATGTGCATCTCTCACTGACATTTTGTTTTAATTTGGTAATTGGCCAGTTGTTTTGTCAGACTGTGAGCCCCATGCATGCAGCAGACAGTGCATTATAGGTGAATTATGATCATAACGTATCACATAAAATCATGGTGACTGTTAATATTTCCAGCTTACCTGCATATGTAAGGTTTTATGGACAGCTAGAGTTCGAGACTGACAGAATCCCTTCCCACATTCTTGACATTTGAATGGTTTTTCCTTGGAGTGGATGTATCTGTAAAACAGAAATAACACTTAATCAAAAGTCTGCTCATGCGTGGATTCGCTTGTAGCTGTTACAAAACCCAGAGTCACAGGGCGAAAAACCTCTACTGTGCAACTTCTGAGCGTCCAACTTAATGCGTAAAGTGCTTTAGCGCCCTCATGGAGAAAACTCTGGGAACAGCTTGTATGTTGTAGCAACATTAGGATTATATTTCTAATTGCAAGTCCCGAATAGGTCACTTAAATAAATAAACACTTATTATTTATATCCCACGTAAAATCAGGAATACTGCTGATGATTTGGGACCCCCCTCCTGACCCCGTGTGCGATTTTCAAAATATCTGGTAAAACTCTATCTTACCTGTGGTCTCTGAGATGGTCTTGCCTTCTAAAGGCTTTGTGGCAAATATCACAGGTATAGGGCCGCTCGTCTGTGTGGGTCCTCTCGTGAATGAGGAGGTTGTAGGACTTGGTGAAATGCCTGCCACAGAACTTGCAAATAAATTCCTTTTTAGTCTTGGATGGGAGCCTGCCCCGGGTGGGCTTTCTGTCCGGGGACAGCTTGCTCAGCTCGGAGATGGTTCCCCCTAGTCCCGATGCCAGCTTCGCCAGATCCGCAGCTTTCGGTGGGTCCTCCTGCGTGGCAGCGAGGGCCAGGTTGGCGAAGTCAAACCTCGGCCTGTCCTTGTGCAGCGAGGGGATGCCGTGCGCACCGGCGGCCTGTTTTGGATGGAAGAGCTGCGCTGCGGCTGTGAAGGGTAACGCCGGGAAGGAGATCCTGGGGTCCACTAGACCCATCTCTGTGATAGTCGACCTCAGTCCTTGGATGTGCGGGTAACCAAGAGTCCAGTGGTTCATGTGCATGGTTTGCACCGCGCTGAGACCGTACAGTCCCTGCAGCTGGTCAGCGGGGAAAGTGTTGACGGCCTGCAGGAAGGAGTAGTTTGTGAGCTGGAGGGCCGGGTGCAGGGGGATCGGAGCGTGCAGGGCTTTGCTCCCCATCTCGGCTCAGACCTCTGCACAAGACACGCTGATAACCCTGAGGAGGATACAAAACGACGAGTGTTATAAATGACGCTTTAAAGCTCAAAGGCAAGCAAATTGTGACCATAACGTGATGGTCATGTTACAGTACAAACACCTGTTTGACTATTTTTACTTGAAACCCTCTAGAAGATTTTTGCACACATCTTTATTATATTCTAATATGATAGAATTTATTTAATTAAAAACAAACAAAAATTATTTTTCCTCAGAAATCTAAAGTGGATAATTTGTGCCTATAGGGCTCAAATTAATTAATAACTTCAATAACTTGCAACTGAGCTAATTGGGTAAATAAATAGATGCAGCAGCATTTCCAGTAAAATCCTGTTTGTCATAATCAAAGCCACGGAGAGAACATAAACATGTATTTTACGCATTGGCAAAAGCAAAAGTTTGTCCCTCAAAAACAGAGATGCGCTTCAAAGCAATTTTATAAAACAAATCAGTCATCGAAACTGTAATTAAATTAAATGGGTGTGAAAGACTCATATGGCACCGATTAACACTGTAAATTACATATCCAGATCAGTGCGAATAAAGCACTAAATCTCATACGAGGTAATTAGAGAAGACACATTGTTGTTTTTGACGCTTGTAGTTGGTGTTTCACAATGCAAAAACAAGTGCTCTGTGTGTACATTTGTAGAAGTTTGAAATTTTTTGCAAGCAGGGATCAAATATGTGCATGAGTCAGAGCAAAAACACAGAAATGCTGCCTGTTATTACCCACAAGAAAGTAGCTTTAATCTCTGCTGGAAATGCATGTGCTTTTTATTTTCATGGTAGCCAGTTGATGTCACAGCCCTAATATTTAGTTTTTAGGTCAATTTTATTTTAATGTTTTTGAATAAGGCGTGTTTCCTTTGAGCAAGAGAACATGTTTGCAAATAACCTCTGGGTATTTTAATTAACTCTAACAGAACAATGTTTGAGTTAAATACAGCACGGGCTACCTATCTCCACAACAAATAAGGTGAACTGAGTGCAGGAACATTTGGAGGCCTGTTTGTGGGGATGACAGGTTATGTTTCCCACAGAAAGAAAACCGTGTAAGTTCAACACTGGCAGCGAGCCAGCGGTGCGACGGCGAGCTGACCTTTAGATCTGATCGAGAAAGAAAACTAAAATAATAATAATTTTTAAAAAAACTCAGTTGTCTGTGTTTGGATTATCAACTGTTTTTGACAGCTCAGACCAAATCACACTTTATCATAATATGTCACAAGCCTGCCGAGGCTGAAACTTTCTGGAGATTAAGACATTATTCACACATGAGGAGGGCTTGCAGAGTAAAAGTCGTGCTCGCTTGTTACATTTCTGTCACAGATCTTTCTACTCTGCTTTGACACAGTCTGGATAGGGTTAAATTTAAGTTTGCACAGGTGCAACACAAGTCACCATGCAGGCACTTGTTGTTCTTTGCCCACATGCACAACTTTGTTCAACCTGTTCGACTCTCAATAACCTTTGGACTTCATTTACACTTTGACAGCAGCCTTGTCGTGTTCTTGACCGTTTCTTTCTCTCAGAAGGTTTTAACTTTCTTTAAGTCTTTACAAACGCCTCTGCTTGTTTCGGCTTTGACCAGTGACCGGTGGTGTCAAAACGTAGGTGAACTCTGACCTCAAGGTGGTGATCATCACGAAGCACTAATCACCTCTAGAAACAACATGAAATTTAAGTTTTCATGGAAAGTTATGCCTTTTACAAGCTGGTTGATCTCTTTAGCTCAAACTGCAAAAGTCACATATTTTTCTTTAGATACAAACTAACAAGGGAGTTGAGTGGCGTTTGGTCCCTTCCTGCAGAAGACTGACATTTTACCCTGGCAAACAGAATCTTACCCCAATAAATAGCTGCCAAAGGTCCTGCGTTATGTCAGTAATCCACAGTAACTAGAGAGGCGACGAGCTCCAATAAAGCGCCGCTAAAAGTTTTCCAAGTTCCAAGTCCATGAAACTTTCATGTAGCCATGCAGTCAGCTGTGATGTCTCGGACCTTTTGCAGAGCTCTGACAAAGTTGTGAAAAAGTTGTAGAAAGAGGCGAAGAAGTTTGGAGGAGACACGGCAGCAGCGTGGGAGTCCCGTCCGGAGCTGGGGCTGGAAGTGTGCGTAATGCGCACCGGTCCTTCACTTTTCAGGGCTCCGGGGCTCCGGAGCGCTCAGCCCGCCCTCCGACACGCCTCCACCCCCCTCCTCTATCATTAACTCCAATGTTCCTCCTCTGTTTATTTGTGTTTGGATAGCAACTAGGGCTCCAGACCATAGTAGAGAAGCGTGTTCAGCTCACATGCCTCCTCTGACACCTCTCATATACCATATAGCCAAGGCTGATACCTTCTTTTGGAGACATGACTGGAAGCGCAGGAGGAAACCCTGATCGTTTTTTCCTCCAACTCCACGCTTATGAAAACGTGCTTTTGGATACTTGAGCAGCTTACAAGATTTTTTTTTTGTGAAACCATTGACTCCATTTGTGAAAATGCAGGGCACATGCAAGAGCCACCACATTAAATGGTTTTATTTCTTTGTGGTAAGATTTTAAAAAAAATTGTTAGTTTTGTGACAGAATAAAACACACACCCTGAGATCAGCAGCACAAAGTCAACATTTAACATCACTTGTATTCTTCTGATCATGAGCTGACTCTTTTCCCCTTCTGTTCAGTTTGATATTTCTCATAAAATTGTATAAAAACACTAATAAAATTGGTTAATTACATCATAATAAAAACGTCTCACAGGTAGTCTGGACAGTCTCAACCGAGGTATTTACGACTAAATAGGCTTGTTACCACACAAGTCATCCCATATGCTCTCTAAAAATGTATTTTATTATATCTGATAAATTGTTTGAAATATAAAAAAGTCTGTAATACGTCGAGGGATGTGTTCAGATCAGACTTAATGAGGAAAACATTTTTTTGTTCAGAAGCAGACCCAGTGTCATTCTTTCATGCTTCCCACTGTCCAGTCCTTTTATTTAATTTATTGGAAGTGACAGTGTATATGAGATTAATTAGGCTGCTCTTTAATTAAACTGCGGGTTGTTTCTGGCCACAGATTTAAATGCAGAGTAATTAAGACTTCTGACAGCCCGAATCTTATAAAAATTAAAGTGCGCCTGTTTCTGCACAGTGTACACAGAGAAGTGGCTTTACGCACAGGACCAGGCTGCACTGCGACAAGTTGTTCATGAACGAAGATAATTGATTTGAAAAACGTGAGTCACCGAAAAGTATTGAATATTATTTTCCCAAATTATTGATAATATTTTGTTTAAAAGGATGAAAAAAATCGGCTAATATTTATTTATTTGCTTGTTTTGATGTCCAGATCGATCGTGACCCTTAGATTTGTGAAATGATTCAACATAATAATAACATATTTATTTTTTTCTATCTCTAATTATTTTATAATTTAACCATGCATGTGAAAGCAACGGCAGGGAAACTTGAGTTTTAGCATAAATATGCAGTTTGTGAAGTTGAGTGCAGCAGGACTGTCAGGTTCTTGCTGTGCAGAGTTGGTCTGCAGCGCCGCCTATTGGGACTTTGACAAAATAACAAGCTGTTCCTCTGCTCAAGTGTTTGCGGCTCTGACAGAACTCAGTCTGTTTGAGCAACTTTATATTTCTGTCGCCATCGCATACAAAATATCTACATTGCTAAGGGAAATTCATGATTTTAAAATAACGAATATTTCAAATAATAATTTACGCATCTGGAAAAAAAATATATAACGATGTAAATATATTTAATTACTGCAACGGATCATTTGAGGTTCTGATGTATTCATCCATATCTTTAGATAAGAGTTAAGAATCAGATCTCAGCTCATTGTGAGAGATAACAGCATGTGTTCATTTCTAAGACATTAAGTCAACCCAAGAGCTCATACAGTCTGATTCTGTGCACAAGATTTTCTGCACCGAACACAACATGCTTGTGGTTTTCGTTCGGTTTCATATCACCCAGGCCTCTATCTTCACTGTCAAAACACTGAGCATTGCGGACAGATTAGAAGACACATAAAACCTCACATTTTTACATGAGAGACGATGACATTTTCTCAACATATCCTTTTCACAAAATGTATAACCATGTAAATTGAGTTTATTTTTGATCCTTGGAAAAAAAACACCCATATTTGTTAAAATACATCCTGGATTCATCTATGATTTAATAATTAAATAGCAATTTAGAAGTCATTTATACAGTTGGCATTCATTTAAATCTTGAAAATTGGTTAATATTTTCTGCGAGGAAATACCGACTTCCAGGGGCAACCGAGTTTTATGTATTTATTTATTTACTTTAGATTAAAGTTTAAAGTTGCTCAAGCCTTATATCTGCATCATCCGACAAATTATGAGTATAATTATCAGATATCAAAATGATTTTATGATTGTATTTCTACATTTTATGTTTATAACTGCTCTATATCACATACTGTTCGACAGACAATAACGATAATGGTGCTTTGTACTGAGTGTCTCTCTTTATGCTTTTGTTTTGTCTTATTGTCCTTGTCTCTGCTATACTATCACAGTTAAATACTTAAACATACGACTCATTATAAACTTATAGCGAGCTGAAAACACAGTGGAACTTGACGTTGTTCCTGACAGGACATTGTGTATGCGGCCTGTATATTACACTTACACCAGTCTGTGCTATAGGATTACCGTATTCTTTATAGTAGGACTAATGTCAGAGCCAGTGAGTTAGTACCTTGCCCTTTGGCCCTGCCCTGAGTCCCCTGCAGCCGCCATCATTCTCTATGATAATCTGACTCCCACAGAGTATCAGTGTTGCAGCTCAGTGCAGCTGCCAAGCTTGTAATGGCCGACACTCCTCTTCCAACAACACTGAGTGACAGAGCGAAGACTAGCACAGATCATTCATAAAGAACCAAACAACTCTCATGGATTTGAATATTAAATTATAAAGTATTTAGAACATTTCCTGATAATCATTTTAATATAGAAATGGCTATTGATATATAATCTGACATGCCCAAGTCAGGTCTAATTTTAAAATAAATTTTTTGATCTTTGTCCCACAATACTAATAAACGTTCAAAATGTGTGTTTTTGCTAGAAATGAAGTTCAACTAAAGGTTAAATGAATAGACCTACAGATTAAGTATTTTTGTCCCGGCTCTGAAGATGTGAATATACCGTTCTGAAATCATAATATAATATTCATCATGTGCTCTATCTGTCCTGTCATATGGTGTCACCTTGCTAACAAATGCTTCTCCTTACCCCTGTTATACTCACATGTAGTCCTGACAGAGATCCTGTTGTGGAGTCGGGCTGTTTGTCTCTGTGTGTTGCTGTGTCTGTGTGTGTGTTAACAGACAGGATGTCAGGTCCATACTGTCAGAGCAGGGGGAGGCAAACCTGTCATTCTTACCTACCTGCTGTGGTTTCAAAGCCCCCACATCCCCACCCACACTCTCACTCATCCTGTCCCGGCAGCAGCTCTCAGGATGGCTGTTTTTCTCTTAAAGACCCCCAGTCATATTTTCCTCCACATCACACTCTGTTACCCGAAATTGTGCACTTCTAGGAAAGGGGTTTGTGCCTCTTTCAGCCTGTTGTTGTGTGTTGTCGTTTGAGAGAGAAACCGGAACATAAAGTGTCTCTTCTGTTTAAAATGAATCTGTCTTGAATTAAGTAGTGTGCTGCAGCTGTGTTTTTTTTTCAGAGATAATGATCACTAACGCTTTTAAAAAATCACTAAGCAAATAATAGTCAAATTGAATTATATAGCACATTTTGACAGAAGCAGATTCAATGTGAAAATCAATTAAAATCAGTACAAGATTAGACAAAGATCATTCTTAACAACACCACATAATATAAAACTCTAAAAGATAGCATAAAAACATAAAACAATGTACAACAATAAAGAGGGAATTAGTAAAAAATGTATTGTTTTTATTAATAAAAATATAATGATAATAATAATGATTCTTAAAAAAAAAGGTTTAACCCATTAACCACACACTTGTTACAGAAAATAGGAAAACTGTACAGCAGATACTGTATCTCTGTTGGGCATCAGGCTATTTAGTTTTTGTCTGGAGCGAAAATTGTGTTTTTACAGCACCAGTTTGATTTGGTTTTATCATCTATGTGGTGGCTGCTGTGTAGTTTTGACAATTTAATTCTAAAACTGCTTTTTCGTGCTGTCTAAGAAGCAGTATTCAAGTAAAAAAAACAATAACTTTAAAATGAAAAAAATTAAATCAGATGGATTTATCAGGACATGCCATTCATCTCTGTGATTGGGCTGATTTTATGCTCCTAAAACATTCAAAACAACGGAAACTGATTTTTTAAAAATAAACTTAAGTTACTATAATTAACTGTATTACACTGTATAACAGTGAAAACTATTGTTGGCAACATGATGCTGATGTCAGAGCTGTTTGTCTGAATCTGACAAAGTACAAAAGAAATGAAACACATGTCAATAGTTGAAAATAAAAGAAGGAGCATATATTTCCACTCGTTAAAATCTGCCACATGGTGTTGTTCATTACTTAACTGTCTCAAAGTGGTTTGAGAAACCAGATGAAGATGGCATTGTGCAGAAGCTCCCTTTCCTGGACAGTGCAGCACACACTGGAGCTCAGCTGTGACTGCCACATGCTCTGCCTGGCTGCTTTATTGTACAAGATTGCCCCCTATTGGTTTACACTCAAACTACTATTGCACATTTCATGTTGTACCATCATAGACTGTATCATTTAGTGATGAGTGCATTGTTGTCAGTTTTTCTACTACAATAAAATTTTTACAATGGGACATCAACTATCTTTTATGAGCATGAATACAGCACACCCCGTAAATTCCACTTCTGGGATTGAGTTAAAGACTTTTTTTCTGTTTGTTCTGTCATATTCGTTTTGCATCTTTTCTTGAAATGCATACTGTAACATTTCAACCAGAACTTTAAAAATGGAGAAAGTGTTTGTGCGAGGAGGAACAGCGGACTGGCAGTGTGGCGGGTATATACACTGCATTCCTCTGGTCTCCTGCATAATCTCTTCTCCATCTGCTGTCCATTGCCACTCTCTTCACTGGTCTCCTGCCATCTGTTTAACAGCGCTCGGCACCTTTGCGTGACCAAATGCCTTTGCTCCCTGCAACGTCATCCACTTTGCCAGAGAGGCATAGAGAAGAAAACCGCCATGATATCATGCTCCTTCAACCAATAAAACCCATCAGTTAATGCAGCTCAAGCCGAGCACCAAATCCCATTTGTCAGCAAATAGCTTCCTCTCGTTGTCTGTGCTGGCCAGGCGCTTCTGTAGAGCCCCCTGCCATTAACATGACATCTTTACTTATTTGTTGTCTGGTCTGATGGCAAGCAGACAGAAGAAGCAGCGAAAAAGAAAGAGCAAAAGAAAGGGATCTGTGTATGATCAGAAATCAGCCTAAAGAAAACGTCTGATCTGACATCTGATCTCAGCTGGTTTAACTGATAGCTCAGTGGCCTAAAAATCAACACCATGTCAGTGTTAATATAAGTCTGCATTCATTATAGTGAACTTAACACTTAACTAACGCTTGTCTTCAGGTCATTTTGTATTTCATATCCGGTAAAATCCATTGGTAGCTGGGATTTTAAGACTACATACTGTAAATAAAGGCCTTATTCTGTAACTGGTTGCTGTGCCAGTTTGGTTTGTCTGGTGGTGTGTGATGGAACACCTGCAGGGATGGAGTGATGGGAGCAGGCAGAAACTTTTGCAAAGAAGTATAAAGAAGTGCTGGAATGAATGGAGGGAAAGATTCAAGACAAAAAAATGG
>CAFUXE010000354.1:347325-374863 GCA_903364295.1 Serranus cabrilla
TAAAAGGTGCCTTATGCCTTATTGCCCTCCACACATTGCATCATGGCTGTTTTGCCTCTTTTCTCACTGAACTCTGACAGCTCAGTTTACTGGCTTAGCTCAGTTAAAGTCTACTATGAATCCAAGATTTTTTATGTGAAACCTTTCCTACTATTGTGGATAATAATTCTGTTTTTTTTTTTTAATTAGGAGGCAATGGCACGGGACGTAACACAGTTACAGCACACATTGTGCCTTACCAGAGATGTGATTTATTATTAATCATGTACTTTGACAGTACTTCACTCACTCACCAATTAGTTAAATCTCATTAGAATGTCAGGAACTATTATGGCTTACTGCAAGTCACAAAAACAAAACAAACAAACAAACAAACAAAGTAAAACCACAAGTCAGACTTTGTACAGATTAGACAGATTAGCTAAAATGTTTTAATTAGCGAGCTTTACAGGTGCTGGTTGGAGGATTTGGTTACAGATTTCCGACAGAGTCAGAAAAGCGGATTCGCTCTGTTTCCAGTCTGTACGATAAGCTAAGATGCTATAGCTCTAAAGCCTTAATGTACTGACATCAGTGTCGGATTATGCCTTAAAAACAAGCAAAATAAAAAGTTTATTTATCATTTCACAAGCAGCTCTTAAGAAGCATACTGTGAGCTTGGTATGAATATTCACACACAGCTTTAAGACACGCAGCATGTAGGTATACAAAATGCACTGAAACTGCTCTGACACAGGCTCACAAAAATGCTCAGGACTTGTCCAGTGTTCTTTGCTGTCTGTCTCCGTTGCTGCTGTTTCAGCCTGAATGTCTATTACTACTTGTTAATGAAGTTGTGACTTTGTGGGCCCAAAGCGTTGGAGCTGCGGGTGCAACCGTACTGCCTTCACTCCCTACTGCAGATCAGCTCCTGCTGGTGAGGTGATGGACAGTAAAACTCTCCCAGCACCTGTTTCCTGGCCATGCTCATGTGCTGTTAATAGGCTGATGAGAGACATTAACAAAGTTACTGCAGCACACTGGAAGGATAAATCAACAGAGCGGCAGAGTGTCTCATCCACTCTGTCAGAAGAGACGTTTTTAAAAGGTCCCAGTGACTGCTGCATCCGTCCTGTACCTGGGGTGAGACGGAAAAATGGAAACAGAGCAGGGATGGAGTGATGAAAGCAAGGCATGGAGAGATTTAACAGAGCTTGGGTGGAGAAAGTAAAGGAGAGTTTGAAGGATAGAGAGATGAAGAAATGGAGGAATGGCCGAATGGAAGGAGGGAAGTGATGTTTGAAGAAGCAGTGGAAAGATGGAGAGATAGGTGAATGAGGAAATGGAGAGATGGAAGAATGACTTTAAAGAGTTGTTGATCCAGACTACTTGTCATGACTCTGTGTAATCAGGCCTCCTTGAAACTTTTCTGTGATGTTGTTGGATGTGGAATGAATAATGCAATAGACCCAGTCATTTTCCCACATCAACAGCAACAACAATAACATTCATCCTGTGTGATTTCATATAATTTCTTTATTCCCCAGCCTTTCTCTCCCTTTGTGATGTGCCAGACGTATGCACATTACAAAGGGAGTCAGGAAATGGCTTTCCACTTATGAAAAAAGAAAAAAGCGCAGATCTTGACACTGTTACAAGGAGGACCTTTGGCTGTGAAGGACCTTTGGGACAGCTACTCTGCAGGCAGGCAATCTTCTCACATTCTTGTATGAGCAGAGGACACTTTAATTAAATTTACCCGCAAAGCGCTGTATTTCTTCAATGTGTTATCATTATGCTGCCAACGAGTCAATGAGATGTTATTAGCATAAAGCACTGTAAAGGTGAATGCATTTCTCTACGCTAAAAATATCCCTGTTGGCTGGAATCCAGCCTTGTTGCTCCTCTCATGTTCCTTTCACTCTTTGAACTGAAATAACATCATTTTTGAATGGAGTCTTGTGTTATAGATGGATTTATGCTCCACTGTGGTTTGAATTAATAGCTTGGTTGCCTGTATGGTTGCATTTAGTGTGCAGACCCACGCATGCATGCACACAAAAAACACTTCTAGGCAATTTTGTAATGACACACACACACACACACTCAAGCTAGGTCACACACACACTAAGTAAATGTTAATGTACACAGGTGCAGTCTTTAGGGAGGTTGCTTTTTCTCTCTCATCAGTCACTCGTAATCACTTCCCTTCCAGCCCAGTAAATCGCCGTCTTTTACTGATGCATTTATAGGATGCATGTTCACAACTTGTAGCCAGGGAAAAGTTTGACCACCACCAGGAATACATTAAAAGCTTCTGCATCCATACAGTCGCACAGTCAATACAGTCATACAGTCGACAGGAAATATTGTTTTATAAATGTCTACTAAGTTTCTGAAACGTATTTGTGCTTTTAATAGGGTTTTAAGCTGTTTACGACATATGGGTGAGAGTGGAGTTATTGGTCAAGGGGGGGCTCCTGGGCGGCTGTGGATATTGGCAGGTTGCACGGCTTCACCAAACTGGTCCTGGGGAGGTCCCAATGACCTGTTTTATACCAACACTGGTGCTTTGTCGTAAAACCAGGGGGAAGTCGAGTCACAACTCGAGTATTTGTTTGAAGCGGATGGAAAAAGTCCCCCTGTGGCAAGACCATGTGAGTGTAGTGTGCTGCTGTGTCTGATGGGAGTGGAAATGCGTAAGAAAAACAGGCTACTTTGTCTTTACATAGACTTTAGATTGGTGCCCAGGTCCTGGTAAAATACTCCCAATACCACAGAGGCAAGAAAACCACATTCCCCTCTTACTCTTTTGGATGGAAACAGTCTCCTGTCACTGGTGTTTGAATGCTGTAATTGGACGTTAAGGGGCTTGCACAGAGAGAGGTGTGATGTAGTGTTAAAACTGCTCACAAATCACATATTTCTCACCTCTGTGGAGGTTCAAATCCTGGCTCTGGCATTCTCCGGCCCTACCACTCCTATCGCTGCTGCCTTTAAAATTCACACAGCACTGTCCTGAATGAGACAGGTGAAGAAAAGTGTCGGCGTGGAATGGCGTGTCAGTAGATTTAATATTTCCTAAAAGCCTTGAATTTTACCTGTCACCGTAACAAAAAATGTGTCTCTGCATGTGCAGTGTGCATCAGAGTGATGGATGGTGTAAGTGTATTCCAGGATTATTTTCATGAAAGTTAAAGGGCCCTGGGGTTGGTCTGGGAAGCACATAATCTCAGTCAAAGTGCTAGGCTGGATGAACCAAGGCTTTATTATTAAACACCTATGAGAGGCCTAAAGCTGGTGGAGGCCCCTGCACATCCAGCTTAACACTCTGGCGGCTCTCATCACACGTCCTTGCCATTTGGGCATGAAATTAAAATGCTTCTCAAGAATCCATTTACTGCTAAAGCATGAAGGCTACATTATTATGCACTGATACCTTTTTAAAGGGCTGACATGTCATTCCCTTGAGCTATCTGTCCAGTTGTATTTTTTGTTTCTTTTCATTAGTAACTTTTATCTCTGAGGAGAGAGTATTAAAGAAAGGTAATAGTTTTGGCAATAAGTTTCAGATTTGATGGTACAAGTGAGAATTCGCTATAAATGATGTAGTATTGATTTCACATGTGGAGTACGACTACCAGGGCTCAAGCAGGAGAGGAAGGGGAATGCAGTGTTTGGGGTGTCCATGGAGGGCTTGCTGGAGGCTCTAGGGGCCCGGGGCCTGGCTCCACAGCTCAGGGAGCTCTTAAAGATACTATAAAAGTTCCAAATCCACAATTATTCTGACTTTTTAGATTTATAAATCTCTGTTAATGCTCAGGGTGGATATATTACTGGTTTAAACTTGGAAATAGATTGCTGATCCCTCGGTCACAATGCACTTGGTAATTATGAATGAGTCTATAAAGACAACAGAATTTTTATAGGATCTGGCACAGTAGATTTAAAGTACATAGTGACTTGTACAGGTCAGTTTGAAAATAATTAAAGGTAGTGCAGGCTCAATATTGAGATATAAAAAGACAGAAAAGAAATGCGTTAGTCACGACTGGAAGTTCTGACCAATCAGCTTCCTGTGAGGAGCTACTCACACCTACAACACAGAGAGGTAAGTAAGTGTTCATCAATGCCTGCTCCTGAAGAGGTTGGCGTAGATGCTACTATAGCGTCAGTTATATCAGAACTAAAAAAAATGTCTTCATTTAAAGTAGAGCAGAGAACAGCACAAAGGTGTGTCACCATGATGGACAGACAGGTCATCACCTGCCAGGTCTTTTTTGAAAGTGTCTGCCCTTTTCCAAACACTTTCCAATGATGGCTTCTCAGATGCTTCTGTGTAACACACCATCTGGCAGCATCAGGTTAGTAATAGGCCGCTGTTTTTATCCAAAAAGATCCAATAAACCCACTGTACACTGCTTGCCCAGCACTAAACTGCAAACAGACACAGTTAACAAGTAGCTGGTGAACACTGAAGCATTTCCCAGCTAAAGAGCCAGATACTGCAAATATTGGACTCAGATTCACCTGGTCACCAGAAACCTGACTCCATCTCAATGCTAATGTTGATATGTATCAACTGTAAGTGGGAATAGGCTGATAAGTTTGCTATTTCAATTTAAAAGGTGATGATATGTTGATATTCAAAGCCTGGCTCTGCTGTCCCACATGGCCAAAAAATCGGGTACTGGAATGGCACTATGTATAAATAGTGCTAGCTAGCAAGGGGCAATCATAATCTAAAATGAAAATTGAAATTTTCAGAGTTCAAATATGAAAACACAGTGCAACTCAATCACAAGGTAGCATGCATTAAGCATACCCCATCCCTGTTTTACTAAAAGAGACATCATTTACAAAATGGACATCATGTTGTACTGAACAAGACATGAAACTGGGAACATAAACTCATTACTGAGGTAAAAGAAGAAATAAAGAAACAGAGCTTTTTGCAACAAGAGATGCCATCTGCTTACCAATAGAATCCAGGTTTAATGCAAATCTGCACTGGCTTCACTATTCAGGCCTGGAGTCTGCAGCTTCGCTTGCACATTTCTTTTATTTAAAAGGTGGCCGACAAATGAGTCAGTTTTAGGAGTCATTCTTACCGCTATTCTTATCCAGTGTTTTTGGACCAATGACAACTTGACAAAATGACATTCTCATCTAAGTTTTGTGTTGATCCATCAGATTAGATCAGTATGCTCCAGAGATGTAAATAATACAGGGAAAGGTTACTCGGATTGTGTTCCCTCCTTAGAGAAATAGAGCTTGTGATGTAGGCTTTTGCTGCAGAGTAAAAGTACAGCATCTTGTAAATTTGGCATGATCCAGCTGGCCTGGACTGGGAAGCTGGAAATGTTTACCATGGTCCACATGGTTAATTTGTGTGTTTTTATTTAGCTGTGTGTATCTGGGACTTTTGGTTGGGGAGGTGGGGGGTTGGAATAAGGGGGGGCCCAGCAACAGTCAACAGATGCTGTCAAAGTGACCGCAGGGAGGAAGCAGAGACAAATGCTCCTCATTATAGCACTGACTGCAGCCCAGTGGCCCAGTAACCAGCAGAAACCAGCTCCATGTCTATGACTGTACAGCTGGAGATCAGCTGATCCTCACTGGCTTCACTTACAGTCAAGTCCCATTCACTTCTACTTTGCTTCAGCTGAAAAGGATACATTGTGGCAGTCATTGTTGTACCAACACAGGAGAGATACTCAAATGAAATACATCACGCAGACTCGTTTGTCAAGGCTACCTCTGCAGCAGCTGTTGACTAATGATGACTCAACCCAAGCTAAGATCCCCGTTATCATGTTTAAGCAATTTTTACTCAAGCAAAGATGCATTGACGGACAGGTCAGGGACACTCCCATGTTGGTTTTTGCTTACAGTGCAACGAGTTAGACCACATCTGAGGCGGATGGATTTCTGTGGAATTCTGCATTGTCTGGACACTGTCCAGTTACATTGTTCATCTGAAAAACATAAAGGCAGGGAGGAAAATATGAACAGATTTAATTGAATGCAACCACATGAGATGCATAACTGACATTTTCAGGCCAATTACGGGTTACCAGAAATTCACTCTTGTAAGACCTTTATGATCAGATATCCCAAATCATATTGAAATGACAAGTGTAGCTGCAGGCTTAGACTCAACTGGCTTAGATGTTCTATTTGTCCATTCATTTAATCTTTTACCTTCTGATCAAAGAATCTGATGGTTATGAATATTCTAAAGGGGATGCACACACCATTCAAAACATTGATATAGCAGTAAACAACGATTTACTGTTTAAAGATATTGTGGAGTAATTGTTGCCTGACCAGAGGATTAAGTCATGCTGATTCTGTGTGTTTTTCAATCCAAGTTTCTCTGTTCTTTATTGACAATAAACAACAACAAATTGTTATGGTGACCATCCAGGCCACATCCCTATGTGTGTCCCACCCCTGCTGCTCTTATACAGTGCTTATCACTGATAATGTCTTCCGACAGCCTGTTGTTTGTTTGTTTCTCCTTTATGTTACACGGTTAACTTTGTCCGCAATTTTTTCTGTTCATTGGACTGTTCAGGGTGGTCTTAGCACCGCTAGCTGCTAGCCGCCAGCTCAGCCAGGGCTATGTTGAGAGCTATGTGCAGGTAATATATATGCTCTTAATTCCATGTAAAGCCACTTTAACCCCTATGCAACAATAATGTGTTGAATGATAACATAAAATATGTCTATTCTTTTATGCTCATGGGCCCTTAAAGACCTAAAAACACCAAATCCTGTTTCCTCTGTCTTCATCTTTCCAGCTGGTTCCTGTTTTCTGTATGATAAATTGGGTGATATTATTTTTCATTATCTCAATTATCTTTTCACTCATACTGTGAGCAGTAGAAGTTCATTCATATGCTTTGTGTTACAGCACTAAGTGAGAAAAAACACATTTTTTTCCCAGCTCCTCGCTGACTGAATTAACAGCACAGTGCAGCATGTCCATTGGGGTGATTTCATTGGGCTGTGAAACCAATGTGAGCAATGTTCCTGACCCCAATCAGGAGTCAGACAGCGGTGCCGGGGTCACCAGGGGTTACTCCGGGCCCCACTGGATGGACAGGCAGGGAACAGTAAACCTGGAAAACCAGGAGCCCAAGCTCCATGTGTTTACCTCGCTGCCTTTACAAGTGATGTCACCACGTTGTAAAAGGATACAGTTCTCGGCGGCCCTGTCCTTTTGTTACTATTTGAGAGAATAAACATGGGTTAAGTGCATGGAGAGAGATGGAAGCGGAGGACTCTGAGGCTGCAGGGTAGGGGGAAGCGGGCTCCTGTGGTGCATGGTGCGTCCAAGCAGTTGAAGTGGGCTGTGGGGATCTGTAACTGTCCAGGTGCTGCAAGCTTGGGCTTAGCCTCTGCCGGCCAAACCCTACTCACTGGTGAAGAGGGAAGTCCTGCCCATAAATATTCCGCCATCCTGCCTCTGCAACAGCAACAAAAACACCAACTGTTGACGATCCCTCTGGGCCTTTCTCTCTGTGTCTACATACATGTGTGAATCATAGTGTGTGTTCGCTCTCTTGAAGTGAAAGATACAGTGAATCACATCCTCAACTTTGATGTCTGAAGTTCTCATTCCAACTCCTTTGGAATTCCATAAATATCCAGCTTCCACTTTATATCCCTACTCGCTTTCTTCCTCTTTACGATTCTGACTCTCACTAGTGGTATTGCAACAGCAATTCTCTCTACATAAGTCAAAGCAGCGATGTGTGGTATGAGTGTAGCTGTATGCATAAAGGCAATGAAACAGCTTGTGTTTTATGTGAGCTCTCCTTGCTCAGACAGCTGGCTGGTTGCTGGGGCTGTGTTAACCTACAGTGCCGGGGGTCCCAGTCTGGTGTAAGTCAAGCTAAGCAATTCCAGCCCAGCTGCAAAGGAAGGAATCAGACAAAATCTTATTCAGATAGAAAACACAAAGTTACTTCAGTCACCTCAGGATCTTTCTGTAGAGTTTGCATTTTTTCTGCTTTGAATCACAGCTTTAAAGACTTCTGTTTGTGTCTCATTTCTCTGTAGCCTTGAATCCCCATCTCTCTGTTGACTCTGATAGATGATGTCACACACACCAACAAACCTGACCACTGGAATAATGTTGCAAGCATTTTTATGCCTCTCTGGTCATTTTTCTGATGAGACCTCCGCTGTCTTGCTGCATTGCTCCATCTCTTGGTTCAAGTGTACTTGTATGGTTCCTTGGCTTGGACTTTTATTAGCTTTTCCCGAGCCTCAAAGAACTTGGCCCGGCCTGGTTCTCCCCGGCACTTTCCCACTAATGAAGTGCACATTCTGCCGAAGCGTTTGGCCCGAGCCCGGTTCCTTGGCCATCCCTTAATGGGAATTTCCCCTTCTTCCCTGCATCCCTGCCTTCCTTGCTCTCTGCCTCTGCCACTCTGGTGTGTGTGACTCATGTCCTGAACAGCCAGCCATCAGCCAGGGGACGTTTGATTCATAAACCTTCTTACACTTGTTTGCCACTGTTGCACTGGTTGGCTAACTGGCTGGCTGACTTGTTAAAGGGCTAACTTCTTGAAAGACTGGGTGGCTCAAAATGGAATAAAGGTTTAGAGGCAGGGACAGGAAACAGTTGTGTATGTGTATGTGCAGTCAACTTACTGTGAGTGGGTTGAAGTCAAGAAAAGATTCATCCACACTGACACATTCAAGACGTCCTTTCAGGCACTTTGACACTGAGGCTGCAGACAGGCTGCCATTGCATTTTCCGAACTCGATCTCTGAATGCTGAAAATAAAAAAGGCTTTGATGGATGAGATGATTTCAAACATGACTGCTTGCTTCCACATGTTTTACAACTACTAAAATTCATTCAGACCACCAGTGACAACACCTGTTGCTCCACAACTGCAAGCAAATTAAAGTGCACTAACTGCTTTTTTTTATTCCATGAGGAGCCTCTAAGCATCTGATATTTTGGAGTGTCTTAATCACTGGAAAAATAATTCCTGTATGTTTTTGTTGCACAGCTCAATGAGGATGAGATAGTCTACATCCTCAAATCAACCTTGAAGGGCTTGTGCTATCTGCATTTTATGAGGAAAATCCACCGGGAGATGAAAGCTGGGAATATACTCTGTGACAGGGAAGGTCATGCGAAACTGGCTGGTTCTGGCCTGGCTGGACATATGACGGTGAGCTCCGATTCCACTGGGCCTTCCACTCTCTAAAAGTCAACATAATAAAAATCAGGTCTCCCTTGGAGACTATGGCATATGATAATCATTTCTGTCCACAGCGGTTACAAAGCTATTAAGTTAACCTTTCTGCTGCAAAACAAAAAGCTGGGAGCAGTAGAATTTGGAAGTGTTTATTTCCACACAGTCTTTGCTTACATTTTACGTCCAAAGAATGCTGTTGGGCAGGCAGCTCTCGCGAAACTTTTACAGCCCCTCATGAGCCTTAATCTTGTCAGAATCTAGGTCTACCGTAAGAAAGCACTCCAGAGCAGCCAGAGAGACAATATGCAGAGGATAGAAAACAAGAAGCTAGACTCTTCAGGCTGTTCTGTTAATTCCCATTATGAGCGGTCGTCATGTTTCCAACAGAAGTTTGTGGTTTGGGCACTTGCTGCTTAGGACATTTAACTTTTCCCACACTGGCGTATCTTCACTACTCATCTTATTCCTCTTGTCTCTCCATTACGATTGGCTAGCGTTCCTCTTAGGGGGGTCAGAGAGCAGCTCTCGGCTCCCAGTGGGTGGTTAGTCAGTCAACTCTTTGTGGGCGATGAACTGTGCCGTGCCTGAGGGAAAGAGATATACTGTACTGTGTGTGAGTTTAATGAGGAAGGAACAAACTAGAAAAATATGCAAATGATAAAAAACACAGAACAATCCACTGACACACATACATATAAAGCTGTGTGTAACAGTCCAAGCGGAGCTGCAATCACTTAAACCCCAAGCTGGCGGGCTTCCACCTTCCTGAAGTGTTCTTGAGCAAGTCATTGAATCCCTACCAGCTCCAGGAGTGCTGCTCTGTGGCTGTTCTTGACCCCTGACCTCCCTGTGGAGGAGGCCAGTAGATATGGGAATTCCCCTTTGGGGATTGTTTAAATGCACAAATTACTATTTTTAGAGACACAAATAATGAGAGAGAAAAAATGACAGAGAGAGAAAATACAGAACAATCCATCTTCATCAGCGCCCCTTTCACTGAATCAAAGGACATTTTATCCTCCAAAGACCTCTAAAGATGTTTCTAACCGGAGCTGATGACCAGTGCCTGGAGGTCCATCCTCTGGTTTAGAACTGAACAGCTGCAAACAGGCAGGGCCTGCTGCTGCCGCTGCTGCTGGCTGGGTGGGTGGTCCATAGGCTATAGAGCATAAGTGCCCCATTACTTACCTGGCTGCATTGTTTTACTTTTTGGACACTTAGCCATTTTTGCTAAGCACTTGATGATTTAAAGAGATCCATAAAAACTGCAGGACCGTGACCCTCAAAAACCTGTGTTGGCTAGGACCGAGGTGGACCGAGACATTGGGAACAAGGTGGAGCTACAGTATAGGGAGGGTTTCAATTTAGTGTGGCTGGAATATATATATAGCACAATAAACCATTTTAAACCTCAGGTTTAACATATGTAACACAGAAATAATTTGAAAAAGGAAAAGAGCGCGGGGTGAGAGGGAGCTTGATTTTTTTTTTGGGGTCGATTTACAGCCAACAAATCTGCAAAATTCATCATGTGTTTCTCCGTCAAGGCTGCAAGGGAGGAGAGAAGGGCTGGATAATAATGTGTAATGGTGATGCGTTTTACAGGGTCATCCTTGTTCTTCTCCAGGCTCCACTGACCTATTTGGAGACCTTCGTCTCACACTGACGATCCCGTTTGATCTTGTTGCCTGTTCGTCTTACTTCAAGATGTCATACATGAGCCCAAAAAAACCAAGCAATGGCTGTTAGATGTTTTCTGTAGAGAAGGAAGGGAACCCCTCTATTAATATACCCCAAAAAGGTGTGTTCTTTATGTCTTTACACTAAAATCTTCCTTGGTGGAGGGGAAAGGCCACTAAAACAGCCTTAGTTTTTATTGAAACCAGTTCATATAATCCTTAAGGAGGGTAACCATGTGGCGGGTGGAGGAGAATGCTGCTGTACAAACCATAAGTCTGCCTTACACATTCCCTCCTTTCTTGCTGAACCCACAGCGTTGCTCTATAAAACCTGCGGTAGGAAACAAAAAAAATGTTTGCGCCAGTGCTTGGTCCTTCAATAGAATATGACATTTTTTTTTAGAGATAATAGTTTTATATGTGTACATTTAGGAGTGCTAAATGGTCAGTGAGGATATGACCTACAGCTTTTATAAGCCTGGTTATCCTCGAGGAATGCAACAATGAGCGTGAGCAATCACAGCCCCATCAGCCGAGCCGGCATGGGAAAAACTGTCTCACAAAGATACCATGAATAAGTTGAAGTGATAAACAAATGACGGTGATGGAGTTTAAATGTGGCCCTTCTTCATGTGGTCTGGGCGGTTATACTTGGGGCTTACTGTTCTCTTACATCCATATGCAATCACTGAAACACTCTCAGCATGAGCTTTTTTTTATTAGATCACATAAAGTAAACAGTCCCAGTGAGTGTTTTTGATAAATGCAATTTGCTGCTATGCTCCTTTCCAGGCTGCATCTTGTGTTCAGCCTGTTGTAAGTTAATTTGCCAGATCAACTGAAAAAACAGAGAAATCTAATGGAAAACACTGCCCTGGCATCCACACTGCATACCAGTGGTTGTCTAAAGAATGGGAGCCCTTTAATGTGGTGATTGCATGGTTTCAGTTTGAAATTTAGTTTCCGTAAAAAGAACGCGCTTTTCCGCTGTGTTTTTTCCCTATTTTATCCCTATTTCCTTTCATTTGTTGCTTACGTTATCAACTTTGTGTTTTTTCCAAGGTACTTACACAAAATCATCACTTATGTGATATGAACTCTTCCTCAACTCACCTTTTTTTGTTTGTTTTACCACATTTTGATTGTTTCTTCTCAAACCTTGGACAAGAGTGAGAGTGGTAACTCTAGTGGCTGCAGCTTGTTCTCATTGCATAGTCAGACGTAATTTTTTTTCCTGCATCCATCTGTACACATGTGCATGTACTATGTGGGACTTCATTGGGAAAGTGCTGCTATGGTACCGGACCTTCCATAAACCCAGCAAACCTCCATGAATAAAGAGAGGGGAGCTTTGAGATTCTGGGCAAAAGCAAGCAGTGTTGGAAAAATCAAAGGCGTACAGCACCTGAGGGAGGTGTACTCCCAGCCATAGTTTTCATTTATGGTTAGCTACGGCTGGTTAGGAACTGGGTTTGACACTACAGCAGTGGCATGCTTCCTCTGTGTCCTTCCCCACTGTGCTGCGGGCACTTCAAGACATTGGCTCGCCCCTCAATGAGATGTTATGGGTTCTCTTTCAAAAACCATCTTTTGTGCTCTGAACTGCTTCTCACCTTTTTAGGAAGTTTCAATTGTTTCATTCCAGAGCACACCAGAGGGCTGTGATGGCTGCAGTTTTGGCTGCTGATTTCCTGTAGGCCTCCATTTCTGGCAGAGTTTTCTCCTCCAATACAGCCAGCATCTGCTGCAGAGGAAAAAACACATCGAGCACTCAGCCAAACAAAAATCTAGCCATCACGCACACATGCACATACACACAAAGAAAAACACATTTACAAGACCCCCAGGCAGAGCTATTCTAACACAAGAGCATCATAAAGAACAACAAAGTTGTATTGACCCCAAACTCGACGTCCCGCTTCCTAACAGAAAGCATTACCTGCCATGTATAATTCAAACTGAGTTTAAACATCGCCGTCTTCCTTAATATAACCATCAAGTCCCCCTAATCATCATAATAACAAAATCATAAGTTGTCACTCTGAGGTATTGTGATGGATCTACAGGATGTCCAGCTTGTACTGTGCAAGGTGAAATGATCATGTTATTATATTTTCTTTACCTAGTATTAAGATACGCATGCTGACATTCACAGGCACACACACACTTCAGCAGATGTGCACAAATGTTACATTTCATCATATTCACCAACCCGCTCCAATCGACATGGACACAGAAAGTAGGCTCCCATATTTTCTCTGGAGCAGGTTGAGGACTTGTGGTGTGGTGTAAATGTGGGTTATTGTTATTCAAGAGTACGTGCTGGAATATTGGGCGTATCGATTGCTTTTCGCCGCAGGCCCTCTTGGCCAGGCCACAAAAGCCTCTCGCTGCACACTGCCAGTAGGCCCATTTCTGCTACACTTATTTTTAATACAAGTATTACATGACTTTGCTCTCTCAAGGTTTCAGAGGGGAGGAAATAGCAGATTGAATGTAAACAAGATTAGCTTCCCTCTCGCGCGGCACAGCCAGCTGCTGCTTCCACGCTCGGCCGTAAATCTGCCGAGGCCGCCTGCTCTGTGTAGAGCTGTGGGCTGGAAAAAGAGATATCAACTCTGATTCTGTCGCTGTCTGGCAGGAGGTTAAGACGAGTTGCACGCCCATCAGTGGCAGTATGAATGACATGTCTGTAATCAAACATTCTGAAACTCGACTCAAGACATTTGAAGTTGACACATTAGCTCGTGCAGCATCATTAATTCCTTTAAAAGATTATTTAAGCTGCAATCTGTGCTGGCACTGCTGCAAGCATGTGGTCTGTATCTCCTGTGTCCCCTCTGTCCTGCTGTACCTCGGCCTTCTCTCCTTTGGTCCAGCAGTTTACCGATGCAAGCCTTGGTTCTTTCTGCTCCCTCAGCCATCAAAAACTAAATATAGCAGATTTGTTGCTCTTTCAGAATATATTCCACCTGCCAAAATACACAGGCCCTGCTTTCTTAACCTTGCGCAGTGATCTGTGTATTTGGAGTGGAAATGCAGTGAAAGGAGAAGCCGTGGCGCTCAACATGGCTGGCTTAAAGGCGAAGTAATGACACTGTCTGCTTGTGTTTTTGGAAGCTGTGAAACCACAGCAGGGAGCTCCCCATAACTGCTTCATTGTAACTCCATGCTATTACTCACATCAGAGCGATATTGATATTGATTGCCGTGGACTGCTTACCCTCCATCCTATGCTGCACTTACATAAGCAGTCCTCGCACTGGGTCCATGCTTATGCTGTAGTGTCTCGTCTGTGATGGAAGCTTCTGGCTTCGCTCAATTGAAGCAGAATTACAGCAAAAATATTTTCTTTTAGAAAGTTAACATCAATAACATTGAAGTGGTATAGTTCATTGAGCTCATACTCATTTACCCTCATTTTTCTTCACAACACCCCCTATAATCCATTTATTATAATACGAACTATGAAGTCATCTCTGCATGTAGAGGAGTAATGGTTTATTTCAGATTTGTAGATTTGTAGATATTTAGAGAGAGAGAGAGTAAAAATAAAATGCCATTGGGCTTAAATACGTTTGTTTGGGTAAAATCTCCTTCAATAGTCACTGTTCCACATGCACTAAAACTATAAAGACCACTAAACACTGTTTTTGTGTCTTAAAGCAGCAGTATTTAAGTGTTGTAAGAACTGCTTTTGCTCCCTTACAAGATACTCCAGCAGTGTTGAGTAACAAAGTACATGACTGTAAGCATAAATCAAACTGCATCTCTTGCTTGGATTACAATCAAATGAAAATGTCTAACAGAATCTGCTTGATATTTTTAAGAAATGACTGCATTGCTCATTTCCAGATGCAGCAATGTGTTCTGAGAACTGTAATCAGCCATCAGTGTTTGTGCTTTTTGTCTTTACAACATGCAAGCAGACTCGAGTGGGGTTCATCAATGTAGGAATGTGACTGACTTCATCAGGCTTTCACAAAAGAACACTTCATCTTCACTTCAACACTTTAATCTTACACACACAAATAATGCCATCATGGCATCTGTTGTTGATCCTTACTTATCTGCCTCATTTTGTTCACATTATTCTCAGGAAGTATATACAACTAAACAATGGAGCAATGAGAACATGTTTCATCACTTGTGCTGAAATGTGTTCATATTATCATATTAAATTCATATAAGTTATCACATTAATACAAGCTGAAATCACAGTTTAGCTGTTTTAGCCATGCTAACGACATGGCAGCATTGGTCCATCACTCTGGCCCTGACTTAAATATTTTTTATCTGTTGGATGATTTGCTACTAAAGTTTGAACATTAATGGTACCCAGAGGATGAATCCTTAAAACTTGAGCTAGTTTTGCTCTAATGCCACCATCAGGTAGATATTAGTGTTTTTCAGTGAAATGTCTGAACAACTATTGGATGGTTTGTCATTAAATTTAGTACAGCCATTAATACCCTCCTCAGGAAAAACATTTGGTGATCTCTTTGTTTCATATAGTGTAATCAGTTTAATTAGTCCAATACCTTGGCAAATGCCTGCAAAACTAATTACATTCCATTGGCCTCCATAGCACTTTATACTTGTAAGTAGCAAATGATAGCATACTAATGCATTAAAGATGGTGACCATTACAGGCTGCTAAACGTTAGTCACGAGCACAATCTCGAAACCCACTGGCTATCAGTCTGTTGATATTTGATATTTCTGGGGTTCCAGTGTAGCCACACTTCTTCTTACTTTCACTCACCATTGTTTACAATCCGATTAGCACCTGAATGTTTAGCTAAGTTAGCTAAGCTACTAAAAAGCTAAATCATCGCCAGACTGGGTTCCGAGACTGCATTTTGACTAATGCGTTACGCTTCCTTTGCTCTCCACATGGACAGTTCACCTACAGTTATCCATTCATTCAGCATTCATATGCAGAATCTGATTATAGAGATTATTGTGAGTGTGTTTGTAAGCTTTCATAAGCATTTAGTTCAAAGCAGCTGCGCTGTTCAAGACAGCTTTACAAAAGTGCTAGCATGGCTGTAGGCTTTAAAAATATATTTGCATGTAACTGTAAATTAGTCAACCTGCAGCAGATAAAGAAATTGTTAAAAGTGGTTGACAGCCATGTGGATTTGGATGATACCACAGCCTGCTGTTCCAGTCATGGATTAGTGCTTCATTCTGTTTACACCTGAGTTGAGTTATAAGATGAATGCGCAGCTTTGATTCGAGAACACAAACAGAGTCAAACTTCTGTCAACAAACTGTTGTTATGCCTCAGCTCTGACTTTGAATCAAGGATGAACTGATTGGAATGGGGTGATCAAACGTCAAGGTCACTGTTACAAAACATGTTTTTGGCCATAACAAGAATTCATATACCATAATTAATATTAAAAGTACACTACCTAGCATTTGCTCCTTTTCAAGTCCTCACTAAACGTATTTTATGAACCTGAACAGATATGGATGTAAATAGCAGCGTGACTGGTTGGCAAAGGCAAACAGCTGTGACTTCATATAGGTTTTAAAAGTATTTAGTCATGTTCTACCATAAAAAACATACATATAATATATATAACATAATACAACTCACAAAATAACATGAGCATTTGTTATACTCGCATTCAATAACAATGATGTGCGATCATGTGCCACTGAAGGCTGCAAGTGTGCTGGTTTTCATTCTGACCAGCTGATTTCAATGATTAGTTTCTCTTCTTTCCTCTTCTCTAATCAGTAAAATCAGCTGAAGCCTTTGGTTGGAATTAAACCCCGCATGACAACCTCTATGGCACACGATTGCCTTTTCTGCTCTGTCGTTGCATGAACAAATGCTGTGTGTGTTACATAAATGCCCTTTCTTAAGGGCAAGGGAAGGAAAGCATTGAATTGACGGGGGATAACCTGACTTCAAAGTGTGCCTAATGGACTTTAATTCATATGAAAATGTTATATATTTGTAACTTAAACCCATAGCATAAACACAATCAAAGTAAATATCCAATATTATTTATATATTGAAGACAGCCTGATTGCGCTCAGTGAGAGTTCCTGTAATAAAGTTCCTCACGGCAGTGGCAGAACCCAGCACCCTCCCTCCCTTCTTCCCCTCTCCCTAGTGTCTCTCCCTCCAGTCACCCTCTCTCATTCCCAGGCTCTGAATGTGGGTGTCCCGCAGGGAATTCAAGTAGCACATCGGGTCGGCCACTCAATACCCCCTGTTTAAAGGGATTCATTGCAGACTAATTGGGATAACATGGCTGGAAATGTTGACCTTGGTATTTCTAAACAAGGTTTCAATTAACTTGTAATAAGGCCAAGCAGCCAGGCCCTAGACGGATCCTCCACAAGCAGAAGGAAATGCGAAACATGCCCCAGTTGATGGTTGGCTTTTCTTAACTTTGATTAATCACTTGGAGAGTAAGCAAGTGGGACTGGTAAAATAATTAGAAGGGAAAACACCCTGTTCTTGCCCGCAGTAGCGTTTAGAACAAAGATCGAGTTACTGGAAGATATGTCAAAATGTCCTCTGTTCCCCCATTATATACAAATAAAGCACATTTCTGTGCTTGCATAAATTTTTTTTAAACAAATCTAATGAAAACCAATACCTTCTTACCTCCCACATGCACATTTGTTGGAACCTAGTTCACAAGACTTCAGTTTTACATTTCTCTTATTTGCATAATGAAATCATGTTCATTTGAAGTGGGGGACTAAAGAATTTGAATTGTCTTTTTATGCCTTAATTATGTTTGCAAGAACAACCTTATTCAAACCATGATTGTGTTTCTTTGAATGTCACAATGTGGTGTTTCCCCCTCTTTGTGTAATACAATCAGAGAAAATACAGCTGGTGCCCTCTGTTGTCCAAGGTGTGACTGTAATCGAGTACAGTCCAAATACATAGAAATGCAGATATGTTTTTAATAATGACGTGTCCCTAACAATCTGCCATTAATTTTTTCAACAAAAGCCTCCTTAAACCACATGCTAAACTGGCTCTGACTTACAGAACTGATACTTTGAGGAAGTTTATTATTTCACATTATATTGTGTACAGGCTCTTAGATCTCGGTGCCAATAGCCCTGATCCAGCAGGCCTAAAAATGGCCTGCCAGAGTTTTAGATTTGGTACAGGAACTGAACTGAGCCACCTGATGAGAGACAGAGTGGAGTTCTGGCTAAAGATGGGCCTTTTCCCCGCTGCTGAGTCAGCACTTCTTCTGTGCGCATCAGGTCATTTAGAGCCACAGGACACCAGCTGACCTGCGTTGAATTACCGTTAATTCGTAAGGCAATAGCGGAGTGCATTTCTGTGGGCTGCTTCGCTGACAGGAAGACACGAGAACGACGGGATGAGGAGATGGACTTGGAAGATTAAACTCAATGAAAGCGGACGGAGAATTCTCCCTCCCTTTCATGTTGCTGTGGTATCACCAGGTTGACAGTTTTGTGTGTTTGGCTTCCTCCTCTTCTTCTTCTTCTTCTTCTTCTCTCCCTGCCTCCTCCTCAACTTCCTCCCTAATTCTTCTTTCCTGCTATTTCGAATGATCATGAGTCCAAAGAATGTCTTTCTGCAAGTGTTTAACACACTGGTCTTTGAAGCATGGTCCAAGTGGCTGCTTTGTCTGTGCTTTGTTGTTCTAAATGCTAGCTGTATTAAATCACCTCCCAGTCCCCGGCCTGTGTGCTTCATCTTCTGCAAAACCTCCATCTACATTCTCAGGGAGGAAGTCCTGTTCTGCACTGCTGGGGCTGTCGAGGGACTTGGCATATTTACACAGGTTCGTAATGCAATTCTAATAGCACCGTGACACTTTAAATACTGATTTTTGTTGCTTTTGGAGCAGTTTCCCTCAGTATATATCATCACACTGGAGACAGGAGCTGACGGAAAGAGAGCGGGTTGCTTCTTTGTCACATTCAATAACTACTTTTTCCTTCTTCTCTCTTGTTTAATCTAAGCCTGAACACATGTTGCCAAGAGGGAGATGAAAGAGAAGAGCTAAAGATGACTTTAGGAGAGATACTATTGATGCAAAATAAATAGTTAGTGGGAAAAATCTAACTATCTAACTGTACAGAGTTAAAAAAGACAACTGATTCAAAGCACAAGTCAAGCCCAGGTTTGAATCTAATTCACAATCTAAAATGAAATTTGTGGAAAATATCTGCCTGTACTTTTAATACAACTTTGAGGTAATTGTCTATTTCCAGTTTATGCAACTTTATAGCCTTCCTCTCATTCAATTCAGAGGGATTTTCTTTCCTCCGTTAGATGTATTTGACAGCTATAGCTTCACTTGAAAATGACTTATTTTTAATGAATTATCTTTTTTAAAGATCAAATCTGTGGTTACCTTTTGACCTCATACGAAAAAACCCTGTGTAGTTGGGGATCCTTGTGGCATTTATATGCCTATGAGTTACTATCATTAAACATTTCCTCTTTAAACCTTGGGATAGTTTTATTCGATTCAAAAAATAAAACGAAACAAATTGCATTCATTATGTTTCCAATGTTGTATTGTAGAACGTCAGTAAATGATCTGCATACTTCTCCCACTACTACATGAAACACACCCATACTTCAGTTTAACAGCACAATTAACTTTGCATTCATGGAAAGCACAGTGGCTTGTGTTTGCTTTTTATTCCCAAACATTTGCATTTGATTCCTTTTACAGACAGTCTTATAAAAGACTGCGAAATGATGGAAGGAGTACAGAGGACGTGCAGTAAACCGGGTAGAGGAAACACACCTTTCTTTTACAGCCGGGGCATAAACAGTAGTTTATGGTTGGAGTTTTACTGTCATATTGCATAAGCAGGCAGGCCCCCTGTAGGAAAGAGCTTTGGCTGAGGTAGATGAGGCAGAATAAAGGTGCTTTAAAGCAAAAAAGGATTAGTTCACTCCAAACTTCTTTTTTAATTTGATTTCATCTACATATTTTTCTTTAGATATTTCCAAAAAAAAAAAAATGTAACAAGGATTAGTCCACTCCACTGTTTCTTATTCTTGTATTTTTTTCTACTGGGCGCAGGAATGACTGCATGTATTAACATGTTCATTTTCACCATTCTCTGACTACATCTGATACATTATGGGTGGAAAACAAGAGAGCTATCACAGCAGATACCTATCTAAACTTTAAAGAGAGTTCTCCACCAACTGCCAGTGGTGTGAAGAAAGATGAGCCGCTCTTATCAGCTCTCCCAGCACACAGCCTTCACCTCTGCCTTATACAGACTGGTATCTGCCTTTTGTCAAATAGCTACCCTAATTTTATGGCTTTACCACCCTTTGTGTAC
The DNA here is from genome assembly GCA_903364295.1 of Serranus cabrilla. NCBI lineage: Eukaryota > Metazoa > Chordata > Actinopteri > Perciformes > Serranidae > Serranus > Serranus cabrilla. The sequence goes on from CAFUXE010000354.1 coordinate 367,541, forward strand.
GTCTCTTCACCTGTGATAGCGTTCAAAGGTGCATCCATCCAAAGATAACAGTTTACAGTAGTTAATTGGTGATTAAACGACTAGATGTCCTTGTAAAATGTCGCTACCTGTGTTATGGTGTTTTTGAGAAAAGATTTTAAAGATGTAAAGAATTTCATTGGGTTTTAAAATGAAGTGTTTGTTTTGCAGGTGTTTATTGGCAATGATACAAAAACCTGTAAAGATAGTTGCATGACATGATATATTGGACCACTTTAGAGTACACAGCATCAAGAAACATGAGATATTTTTGTATTTAATTCCCAAGTTAAATTGAGATATCTGTTAATTAGAATTTTAGTCAGGTTGGCTGTTTCCAGTCTTTATGCTAAGCTAAGCTATTTGGATTTTGGCTGTAGCTTCATGTTGAATGAACAAGTCTTGGAGTGCTGGGAATCTTTAAAACTGTTCTACACATGAAAACAACCATATAAGTCCTTTGTACAGCTTTTTAAAAAATAAATACATTTATGTTCATTATTAGATGGTGCCCTCTGAGGGCTGCAAATAGGACAGAAGGCGGAAGTGAGAATAAGGAGTTTAAAGGACAACAAGGTCCAATGATGTGGGGCAGGAGACTGGTGTTCATGCCCCCAATGAAACAAAAAGTCACTGTTTATTTTATTTAAAGTAATAGATGTTTATAGATTATAGATTGTAACTAGTTTTGTTTCCTATACTAGACCAAGTAGTTTGTTGCCTAAACCTAACCAAACTGTGACTGTTTGACAACATTAACAATGTGTTTAAAATGGCAACTGTAACATTAGGTATGAGAACATGTTGATCTCCTTCTGCCAGTAGGGCTGCTGATTTAGGAAGCGCTCCTGTATTAGAGGCAGAAACTAAATACCTTCAGTATGTTGTTGTATGGTTTGGAGGACTTGTTACAATCTTCCCATCTGAGTCTCAACCAGAAACTCTTCCTTTAACACTTTTTTTTAAAGTATAACTTTTTTGTATCAACTCCAGGGAACCTTGACTTTCTTTAATATGGTAGACCATAATATGACAGTAATCTGCTCTTCCAGCCCAAGTTTCTTTCCTGCTGTCATTTTCAGAGGCAGTCAGATTTAACACCAGGAACAGGTCTGCCAATGTGAGATTTGCAGCCACCCCAGCCTCAGCCAAAGCTCTAAACCCATGTAATTACATTTTAAGCAGCGTTGGCTGGTTGAAATACCTCGAGTAATTAGTTTTGTTTTTCCACTCTTCCTATAATCTTCTCCTTTTGTGTGAGGGTTTGGACCGTGAGCTGGAGAGAGAAACAGAACAAGTCAGTAGGTAATATGGAATGAATTAAAAAAATCTGACGTAGTTGGATGTAAGAATAGAATGACCCATTCCACCCCACCCCCCATCCACCCACACACACACACACACATTCACACAGACCACCTGAAATGTGTTTTGGGGGTTGTTTCCTTTGATTAGGAGTGTTATGGGAGTGCTGTACAAATATAAAAGCTGTCCAGACGGTTTTATAGTGTTTATTTGTGGTACCACCTGTGTTTCCATACAGAAGAATGAGCTTGTGACGGTGATGAGGAACATAGAGTGTAAAGAAAGTACAATCTGTGCTGTGCTGCAAGTTCCACTGGCCAGTTGAGAGCCAAAAACATGCCTATAAAGTGCATCTTAATCTGTTCCTGCTTTGTAGAGACCAGCAAATCCTCAACTCGACCTGACTTTTAATTTGTTAGAAATCTCCATGGCGCAGTTGTCACTGGGCTTTCAGAAGGTCCCTTAGACACCCCCGCCGCCCCGCCGCCCCTGCCTGTCCTCCTCCTAGCTTCTTCCTCTCTCCTCATCTATCTCTCTCTCTCCCTTCTCTGTCAAATATTTATAGCTGATGGCAGATAAGATTATTTCAGCCTCGAACCTCTCAGTGCCAGCTGCTGCAGACCTTTGCTCACAATAAAGCCTAAGATGCGTTCCAGGCAGGGGGAAGATTGTTTTATTTGGAGCTCATCCTAGGTCTCTATTGATAGGAGGGCGAGGTGCAGAAAAGCAGGACACCATTTGCTTTCATGGCTCAGCGCATCATCACCGACTCTTATCTTGAAATGTTGGGAATTTCCTTTCTTTCATGCTTTTTTTATGTTTTTTTTTTTAACCCTGATGATGTTTTCAGCGTAAAAAACACACATATTTTTGTGTTCAGTCATGAGGAAGTGCTGTTAGCACTCGCCTGTTTGCCAGTTCAGGGGTCTCACACATTGTAGGACACACACGTTCTCGTTTTCTTAACTGTAAGGTTTTGTGAAACATGTGTGTGATGATTTGCTGAGTGTATATACAAGCTGACCACAGAATATCAAAGAACATTTTTAAAAAAGACACGATCCATAATTCCCCTCAGATGCCTCAGATTTTTTTTTTGCTGTTTGTTATAAATGATTGACCATAACTCTAAACATCATTAAACCGGCTGACGTTTGTCTATTTTGATGTTCCATAAAACAAGAAATTAGGGGTTTCGACATGAAGCTGGATACATTTGAAGTATTTCTACTTTATACATGTACATTTGTCAGAGTGAATCCGTGTCAGTGTCTCTTTATCTAAGGCATAAATCACCATGATGAAATGCCAGGGCTAATCCAGCTGAACACACTGCAACCTGTCATAGTTGGACCAAGAATGGCCTCCTCGCCAGTCAGCTCATGAGTGGAAAATTAATCTTGTTTAATAAAATAGAACGCCATCTGGACTTTACAGTCAAAATTGTTACAATATGTGAAAAAGTCGTCCCAAAAAAAGTTTTATTAACCTCAAGCAACCCTGGAGTTTCTGTGGCTGTATAAACAGTTTGGAAGGACATACTGCAGCGGATGCATAGAAAAGAAAATGATAGCAGCATTTTATCAAGATGTTTTTCAGCTGTGAGCAACTGCAATAAAACTTGAGAAACTTAAACAAGGCCTGTGCATCTTCTGTGTGCACTGCACAGTCAGCATACTCGTTTCTAATCATATCTTACAATTTTATCACATCTTTTTTAGTTGTCCTCAGCCAGAGTTCATTCAGATAATAACTGTATGTATCTGCAAGTTCAGAAGCAATATGAAGCAATACATGGGTGTTGGTGTTGTCAGTCTTATCAGACATGCAGGGCTGTATGCCCAATGAGATGGCACATGGATGAGCACAAGGCAGTGCATTTTGTTTTAATCAACAACAGAAAAATTGGATGGATTGAACAGACATTGTCCTATGTTCTGAAGGTTCTCTGCTACATATCAGTCTTTACTGTTGAAAAATTTGAGGGAAAACAGCCTTATAATTGGCCAATAAGGGAAAAAAATACAAATAAATAAACATGAGGTAGTGAGGTGTTATCAGAGCTACTGTCTATTGATTTCTCGGAGTGACTTTGAACCTCTTTTTCACTCTGGCTTCCTGATTAAAGACTAAAGTCTTTATCTACTTCACTTCAGTCTATTGCTATATCAGTGCCATTAGATTAGCCCTAATGAAAGAAGCACTTTAATATTGCCACATACACACACACACACACACACACACACACACGCACACTCAATAATGAGTTTATGTTGTCCCAGTTTTCTGCATAGGTATAGAAAAGACATTTTGTATCATTATGAAACCAGAATATTAGTTATAAATAACTAACTTAACTATCGTTTCCACATATATTTACATTTATTTAATTATATTGATTTCTTATTTTTTATTTTTGTCATATATTTTGATATCATATAGACATTCTTGATATTTTATCTGTCACCAAAAGTTTCTAATACAACTTAAAAGACGATAAAGCATCATGTAATGAAACCACAGAAGTTGCCTGTACTTAAGAACACATCTTTCGGTTATTGCACTGTGTCAATATAGATAGAGTATAATGTATATGTATACTTCCTTATAGAGAATTGCTCTATGCATATACTTTTATGCTGATGGAGTTTATAATGTCCAAACAGCTTCTCTTCCAGACTGGAGCCATCCATTTACTGTCACTGTCTGCCGTCTGTTGACTCTTCCTTCACTTCTCCACTCTCACCAGACGTGTGTGTGTGACAGAAAAGAGCGTTTTTGTTTGCATGTGTACATCTGCTTCTCTATGTGGACATGTGCATGTGGCTATGTGTATTTGTGTCATTCCCCTATGTGTGTGTGTGTGTGAGAGAGAGAGATGGATATGCATTATTCCCCAGACGACAGCTCGCTGATCTCCATCAGCTCATGGCATGATATCACCATTATGACCTTCCAAAGAGCACTAGTTGGGAACATAAAAATTAGCTGATTGTCAGCAGAGCAGGTTCTTTGTGCGAGCAGATGCTGGTGATAAGATAATGATAAGGCTGCTATCTGGCTTCCACATCGATAAGTTGACCACAGCATATCATAGTCACCATCTAGCATGTGTCCTCTGAGGCCCGTGGTCCGATACTGATGACAGAACAGCTAACAGGTCCATTAGAGCAATGAGGCCTGCAGGCAAACTGAGTGGGGTCAGAATATAAAGTGCACCTGTTTAACTACTCTGGGATGTAGCTGAAGCTATATAATATTGATTGTGATATGATAAGGACAGGTTGTTGTATCAATAAACAGTCGCTCCTTAATCCTTTTCATGTCAATAACTGTTTGAAGGAAAAAGGTGAGTTGTCCTTTTTTACTGTTTGCTTTTACATCCATCCATCATTTATTATTCCAAAATCAATCATTCATATAAACTGTGCTTTCCAAAGGCGACTTACGCTACTTTGTTTACACTATGGATCTGTGTAACTATGTTCTGCTGCTCTTTGTTGTATGGTATCCTTATCCTGGTCCCATCTCTGCCTGTGCCATCACCAACACGAACAGTGACTGCCCAGTACAAAGGTGAGCTGTTTATTGGTGCCATTCTCCATCTTCTGGAAGCCGCAGACTGCTACATAATGAAGGTATTACATATGATCTTTTTTTTAATCTATCCGAGGGTCCTGATAGCTGGCTACCAACGTTGTTTGGAAACTCGTATTATCTTTTGAGATAAGGAGAAGAGTGTTGTGGGGCTCAAAGGGTATTAGAAGTAGAGCTCACTGACTGTCGCACAATAATTCCCCACCGTCTTACTTACTGTTTTCACAGAATAACTTCTTAGACAACAGACACATCAATGACACTTTTTATGGTTTCTTACGTTGTCTTTAAAAAGCAAAGAATAATTTGTAGATACTATGTTTAACCTCTTATTTGATTCATACATTATTTTTTAGTCTATGTAATCTTGGTGCAGTAGGTGTCACACAACATGTAACCACTACTAGTCATACTATTAACTCTGTTAGGCTTGGCTTATGCACTGTGGCCATTTGAACTAACAGTTAGAGTCGGCATGCTAACATTTTCATAATGGCCAACGGCTAATGGCGACAAAACCTCCTTTCATTCAATACAGTGATTGTCATTTGCAGGTGGATTTAAAGTGGAATTCCGATACTTATTTTTCACTTTCACAGTATTTTTATGTTGCAATTACATTTTAAGGGAGCCAGCTTCACTTGTAATAGCACCAAGCAAGCACTTAAATCATTCAACATCATACAGTATTTTTAATAGCCTCCATTTAACTTTTTACAGGGTGAAGCTTGAGCCCGGCTCGTGCCCGCTCAGCTAACAACCTCAGTCGCTCAGTTGTCGCAGAGTGTCAGTTCACTCTGAGCCTTCGTTGAGCCTCTGTTTGTGTTCTGGCTAGACATCGTCTATAATGAGCGCTGATTAGTTAACTTGTTTAAATGCCTCTGCTATTTCAGTCTCTGCCGCTCAGCCATCCATCCATCCAGGCTCAGCCCCGCCGCCCTCACCCACCCTCCCCACATGGGTGACATTCTTCAGAGGTGTCTGAGCCAGAGTTAGAGGCTACTACTGGGCCACGGGCAGCAGCCATGGAGTTCAAATCCATGTAACAAGTGTTTTATGCAGCAAATACAAATGGCAGTTTGAAGTTGCGCTTGCATTTTCGTGTAAGAAACAAAATGTTATTTTTACCGCCTCTTTTTATTAATACATTCAGCTTACATGTGCTTCATCAACAGTTAGTTCGTCTTCTCATCCGTCTGTCTCTTCTTCTTGTCCTCCCACTTTCTTTTTTTCTGTCCTAACACTCAACAGATGTGAAGAGGTGGTGTTGGGGCTCTTCAGTCACCATGCCTAGCCTTCCTGAAGCCACCTACACCAACTGGACCTCACCCTCAGCCTGTTATTCTTTCCACTGGGGAGGTGAATAAATGTCAGAAGGGTGGGGAGGAGGGCCTGTCTTCGGTCTGTGTCTGTGATGCTGAGTGGTGTTTATTTGTCTTCTCTCACCCCTTCTTTCCCCTTCCATCCAGCGGAACCAAAAATGTTAGCATCAGAGTGACCAAAGATTGGTCTCAGGTCCTCCAGATGACAATCTATTTTTGAAATGAGTGAACTGCTGTTCACCCAGAACTTGAGAAACAGGTCATGTGGAGGCTGTCTGGACTGAAGTTGCAGTTGTGACCTGCAGCAGACTTTTTAAACACAGTGCCAAAGTACAGATGCTTCTCTCGCTCTTGTAGGATGTGTAACAGCATCCTTAAGGTGTCCAATATCCACTGACAAAAGCACTAAATCTGATGAATCCAATATGTGGCACTCTGAGGTCAAGTTTTCAGCATTACAAGTAGCAGAGACTCTTATCTTCATAGTTTCTCTCTTGTCTAGTTGTAGTGTCTTTTAAGCAGGGCAGATTTCTTAACTCGGTGTGTTTACGTGTGCGTGTGCACTTGTGTTTGTGCCTACGATGTGTTCTCCGACACACAGTGCTCTGCTGTGGCCGCTGCAGCCCTGGTGTTTGTGCGCAGAATAAATAGGCTTTTATCTGATGGATGGAGGTACGTGTTGGCTAGTGCAGCGAGGTGGAGGGGGTGCCCGCCTCCAGAGAGGCTTTAAGCAGGCCAAAGATAAAGACTCAGAAGTGATGGGCTCTCTGTGATGCCCTTTTGTGGGAGGAAATTTAATGGAAGTGGCTACATTGGTAGCAGATGGAGCAGTTTCCTGGATCCCAGTCACGGTAGAAATATTAGACTGCCCCACACACACGCACACACACTCAAACACGCACACAATCCACCTCTTTAAATTTGTTCACCAGATTTACAGTACGATAGAGACGGAGGGATCGAACAGGGAAGTGTTTATTTGCTTGGGACCTCAGGCACCAAGGGTTATATTTTTCTGCACTTTTTTCTGTCTTCTCCTTGTCTCTTTCTCTGCTGCGTTTAACCCGTGTGTGTGTGTGTG
>CAFUXE010000354.1:379032-389225 GCA_903364295.1 Serranus cabrilla
GAGGGCTTGCTGGGCCACCTGCCGATGTTATTACAGTAGAGCGGCATCCAGACGGTCACACAAATGTGTACACCCACACACACTCTTACAGCGTTGGACAGTTATTCATATTCTTGTCTTCATGTTTCTGATAAACTATGCCTCAGATGACGTTGTGCGTTCATGCTGTACTTAAAAATAATTACTGTTACATAATTCATTTGAGATATTCATTCATTCATTTCTGTGTGACTTTTCTAAACATGCTGCCCAGACTCACACATGTTTGGTTAACCTTTTAATTCCTCATACTGCACTGTAACTCTGTGAAGTGGATGGATTTTACTGTACTAGCGTGCTGTGGAGGTCTCACTCAGCACTCTGCCAGTTGTAGAAATTCCGTCAGTGATTTCCGCTGGTGGAGGTGAGGAGAGCTCTGGCTCTAACACTGTAACAGTCAGTCTATTGTTAGATCTGCTCACCCATGTGGAGCGTGATGGGCTGCGTGGGCTGCTTCAACCTTACAGTACACTGCCCCCCTGTGCTCAACACATCCCCGTGCCAGTAAAATATGACTGAAATCAGATCCATGGTCACCTACTGTTCACTGATTCACTGACTGTCTGACAATCATCACTGCAACCTCATATTTCCCTGGAGTCCCTCACTCACACACACAAACCAAACCAAGCAACAGGCGTGCAAACATGAACACTCACCCTGTGCGCTCGCGAATACACACAAAAGTGCACATGTACACACCAGAAGAGAAACACACAGATGTATTCACACACATGCACACTCTGCGTCACACAGGAATTACACATTAGCATCTATTACGATATAGATCTGCTCATCACCAGTAACCTGCAGCTAGAAATCCAATAGCCAGTCATGTGATTGAAATCTGGCAGTGCTTAGCAGCTTGCTCCCTAGCTGCCCTGCATGTGTGAGTATGTGTGCGTACTTTTGCACATGTGGAGTAGTGGATATATATCTGTGTTAAATATTACTATTAAGGTCCTGCGTATGAAATGTCCTCAGGCAAGGCAGAGCAAAAGGTGTGAAATAGAAAGCTGTGTTTTTAATCAGGCCCTCCAGAAGTGTAAAATGAAGACATTTATGGATCAAGTTTGAGGTTAAACATCCACAGTCCACATCATGCACTGTGTGGATAAAGTATTTCCAGGTTCCTCCGCGGCATTTGTATGTGTGAGGGAAGGCACAGATTTCTGTATACCTGTTGTATATGCCTGCAATCAACAGATAGTTATACAGACAAGTAAACTGCGGTAAGCCAAGAGTTTTTTTCCCCATTACAAAATACTTCACTATGTAGAACTATTCAGTCCAGACTTTACATTAGGGGGCCCTTGCTCTATAATCAGTAGCATCAGTGAATTGTGTAGTTTCACAGTCAAGGACACTGTAATTGAAATGCACTCTGCCTGCCTGCCTCCCCGTTCACTTTGAAGCTTCCCCAGTATATACCTTTCTCCTCTGACATAAGGTAAATAGGAAACTAAAAGCTGATGTAACGTGTTGCCTCCCTTGCAATCAGCCCACTTACTACTGGGTCGAACCCAATCAATGCCTGCCTGTCGGCGTGCCTGCCTGCATGCCGCCCAGATGTAGCCTCTGTCTTAAGCCCCTGCTTGTTTAAGAAAGCCCTGTCCTGGAAGTAGGTTTTGCAAACCAATGCTTCCACTGGAAATGACCAATTAGGGGGTAATATGGACCTGGTTTCTTCCGTGCCAGTTTGAATCGGTGTGCTGGCGCTATAATGTGATATGATCTGAGAGATACATGGATGGAAGTGGTTTGGAATAGCATGAAATGGTTCCCCTGCCCACCCCCCTTCCCTTCCTCTTTTCTCCACCCCCACACCCTGTTCTCTCTCCCTCTCCACCCTCCAGGAGTAAATTGGAGTACATAATTACTGCAATACCATGTGAGCCTAATTGATTACTGCTCCCCCTTGGCCATTGGCAGCGGATTGTGTGTCTGAACAAATCTTTAGTGACCACACATCCAGCTTAGGCCGCGCTGATCTGCCGAGGATGTAATTTCAGTACCTCTGTTTCTTTTTTCAAGAACATTCTTCCTTCAGTTATCTACAGTGCAGCAGATACTGTGGCCTGTTGTCCAAATAAAAATGAAGTCAAAATGCACAAAATTTAATTTGGGCTCAATTTATTTTTTGAAGCGGGTACATTGCAACACAATAAATCCATGAAAGATTACAAACAAAAAAGTACTGATTGAGTTGCATGTCCAAGAGTTTCTGTAACAAATCATGTAATTTAAAAAATTCATAGAGGTTTCAACATTTCTGTGCTGCTATACCGCATGTCAAGGTGAACAGTGTATCTGTCTTTGTTCATTTCATATGCATGGACGTGTGTGTGCATGTGAGGGAAGCCGAAGCAGCAAGAGAAATGTGGTTTCATCTCCTGCCACTGGTCCTCATGAACATGTCAGGCATCTGTTCAGACAGCCGTCCGGTCAGGACACAGGGCCCCCGGCACCCGGCCTTGAGCCCAGCGCTGGGGGAATCCGGCTGGTGGCGAGGGCAATGAGGCGAATCTCCCCCCTCCATCTCTCTTACACTTACACACACAGGCATACACGCACACTAATACATGCATGATTTCACACAGGCACAAGTCTGTGCATACTGTATATACTCTCTCTTTCTCTCTCTCTCTCTCTCTCTCTCTCTCTCTCTCTCACACACACACACACACACACACACTACACATCAGAGACCTGTGGAGTAGCCTTAGCTGTTTTAATGGGCGGATGAATGCATGGGAGGTGTAGGATTTTATCCTCCTCAGAGGTATCATAATAAAGAATTTGGAGTTTTGATGGATTGCTGCAGCTTCCTGTAACCAGCGAAAGGTTTGAATCTGTGGCCTAAAACAGTGACTGTTGTTACCATGACGATGACATCACCAGCCCTGTGCTCTCATCCTTGAAGAAGCGGTGAAAAGAGCTCCACTTTGTGAATCTCATCAACCCAGCTGCACGCAGCCCAGCCAACATTACCCACTCCATCCCAGAACAGAAAGGCTTTAACTCATAGTTTAGCTCAACTCAGCCGCTTTTTAGTCAGGTCTGTTTCTCCCGACTCAGCACAGCCCCGGACCAATTATCTCAGCTCACGTCAGCTCAGCACAAAATTAACATGATTAACACGATTAGTTTAACTCTTTCAGCCGATCAAGAAACCTGCTCATTAACCCAACAGTTTTCACTACGTTTCAAGCAATTTAGTCTAGCTCAACTCATCCTTAAACTCAATAATAACAGGGATCACGATACAATGCTATCAGAATATGTTCCACCAAAAGACACAGCTGCAGTAGTCTTCCCCTCGGAGCGACTTCAAACAGCTGGCAGCAGAACTTTGTTGTTGCACGTAGTAAGGAGAGTAAAAATCCCCCTGCCCAGAGGACAGTGTGATTGATGCTTGTGGCCACGCTATATGAAAGAAACTGGGGTGCCAATGAGGATGTAACAAGTCTGCCTTCATCCTCAAGTTAGCACAGAGAATGATCCTAATGTCTGACCACAGCTGTCTGGACCAGGGTAGGCTTTATGTCTGTATCTTTATACATACTTGATACATTACAAGACAATCATCTACAATAGATCACGATATATGTGTAATTGAAAAATAAAAAATAAAAAACGGAAAAAAAACGGAAAATAACCTAAGCTTAGTGCCTCTGTAACACACAAACACACTGGGTGCTACTTGTCCATGTCCACAGGTGTCATTCCAGTGTAAAACAACCACAACGACGGTTCTACTGTCAAACTGTATTAAACAACTATTCCTTGCTAAAATGCTGGCAACCAGTGTAAATTAAGTTCACAGACAACTTAAAAAAGCACCACAAGTACTTCTTTTTAATCTAGATATTTTTCAGCAGTGTATTGATAATGTATCAAAAGAGGAAGGGATATGATCAATTATTTGATAAAGTCTCTCCCACAAATCATGTTTACAAGAGCAATCCTCACAACTTGACTGCCTTTTACCGCCTGTCACTCTCAAATAGAACCAGACTCCAAGCAACAGCAAATAGTGCGAGCTGCTGCACAGTCAGAGTCTTTTCACACCCTGATTGAGTTTCCATTTGAAGTCAGATCCAAGCCGCCTAATGTCCTTTAAATGTTTTTTCCTAAACACAGCAGCAGTAGTCTTCACCTCGGAGCAACTTCAAACAGCTGTCGGCAGAGCCTTGTATGTAGTAAGGAGAGTAAAAATCCCCCTGCCCCGGAGAGGACATTGTGATTGATGCTTGTGGCCGCGCTGTGTGAGAGAAACTGAGGTGCCAATGAGGATGAAGAAAGTCTGCCTTCATCCTCAAGTTAGCACTGAGAATGATTCTCATGTCTGACCACAGCTGTCTGGACTAGGGTAGGCTTTAAATCTGTATCATAAGAAGTTATCGTGTGAATAAATGGTGGCTAGAGAGATGAAATAGACGGGAAGAGAGACAGAAAACAAGAAAGAGAGATACGGCATGGTTGTTGCCAAAGGGACGAAAGAATTTGCATTAAATTATGAGTGACAAAAGAGAAATACTGGAGACAAAATGCATTGCTGTGAGAGGATAAGACAAACCGGCAGTACTTTGTATGTGCGAAGGGAAGTTGAGATCCTCATTCATATGGAGAACAGACTCACAAAAAACAAAACAGTAAGAAACATGGGAACAAACTCAGAGCGCCAGACAGCTGAATTAAACAGCACAGAGACAGAGTGGGGATGCAGTTGTTACTCAGATGAGATGGAGTTGGCGACAGTGGTTAGAAATGATGACTTAAGGGAAAATGGACCTTGAAGAACCTTAAGAGTCAGCATAGATACACAGAGGGAATGGACATGTCATGAACTTGTTTTGGAAGGAGAGCCAGGGGTCAGGATGGGCAGACACGGTTACACGTAGAGTCATGGAAAAGTCACTGCTGCCTTTCCATCGCCCAGTGGACTTATGATGAAGTGATTCTAAATAGCTGTTTTATTCCTGTGGAAGTCATCAGCTTGTTCTGGACAAATGGGCGCTTATAGCTGCTCAGACAGTGGAGGCACAACTGGGAGGCTCGGTCATTTTTTGCTCATGGTGCAACAATGTGTGCCTGGGTTTGGTTTCATGGACTCTTTAGTTGCAGTTTTACTCTCCACCACTAGATGTGAGTGTTGCACCAGCTGTTTTCCTAATCCCCCTTTCCGGCTTTCTCCCAGCCCCTGGGATTTGAAGTGGAGTGAGTTATGTCTTTTTTAGCCATGTTGTTCTGGTACAAGGTGTATGTGAGATAGAGCAGATTCTGAAGTGAGTATTGTGACAACAACCATGCTGCTGGAGAACAAATAAACAAGAGAGAGACAAAATGGAGAGTGGTTGAGACAGCACAAGGTGGACTACACACATGATCACAGGGAAACAAGAAGAGGGATGTAAAAGAGGAAAAAACATAATGAGAAAGTGCAAGGAAACTTTTCATCTGTCTTCAAATTACCATGTTACTTCTCCTTTGTTCATGTGTCTCGGCACAAAGCCTCTGCCGCTTTCCTGACATCTACGTATTAAGAGTTTCTATTAAATGTTAAATGTGAAGTCGGGCGTATTTGTTTGCACCGTGTGTAAATGACCCATTTAGGCAATCAGTGTATCCTCACAAGTATCGGATAACTGTGACAACATGATTACTTCACCCACCACCTCTCATTTAAGAAAACAAAAGTTACCTAATTTTTCAAAAATGCCACCCACATCTGTGCTGTCAAGTAAACTGGCCCACATAATAAAAATTGTATGGTTTGAGCACAATGACTTAATTGTCCTCTTTGACTGGGGGAAAAACTAATTTTCGATGATGAGAGACAGCATGACAAGCAATAGAAGAAGATGTTCTCTTACATTTGAAAGAGTTGTGTGAAAGCTTCGGGTGTGTTAGGGCTTGTTAGAAAGAACTGGAAGGCTTATTTATCCAGCAGAGCGCTCTGATAAGAAGGTGCCCTCTGGACAGCCGCTTTATCAGGTTGTGAGAAATGGACAGTGACAAACTGCTGGAGGTTGACAGTGTGATTGGGTTTTGTTCAGAACTGTGCTGTCTTCCTCTTTGTCTGCCACTTTTGCAGGGAAACAACGCAGTTTTTCACCTTAACTACTGTCTCCTTTTGTTGTTTCCAAAAGCACAATTGATTGTTTTTATTTGGTAGTTTTAACTACACAATAGCTTTTCACCTGGGTTGATCAAAGTCAAGAGAGACTGATAACTGTAGAGAGAGCGTCTGCAAGTAAGATGGTTTTCTACTTGTGTGTATGCAACCATGTGAATATGGCTTTAGTAAAAGTAATTTATCTGACTCTGTAATGAAGAGAACTTCTTCAAGCTTAGCTCAGTGGCAACCACTGAGAACGCCCTCTGCAAGCTCATCATGAACCATGTGGAGGAGTATGATGCCAAGTGGAACAGAAATATTAATCATCCCAGGATCTCCCCCCATCTCATTATTTTGGCCCATGTCATGCAATAATTTGATTGTATCTTTGGAATGTGTTACATGTCCCAAAAGTGCCAATGAACATGGATGATAATGAAAGAAGAACTTAGTCTGCAGCCATGCTTTGCATCTTTATGAGGCTGCATTGGTGCTTTGAGCTAAATGTTATTGCTTAGAATGCAGCTGAGGCTGTCAATAGTTTAGCCTTTTTTTTTTTAGTTACAAAAAATGTATTGGATTGTATCAAAGTTCAAGTCCCCCCATCGTATAGATGTTAAGACATTTCAACCATGACCACAAATGTCAACCTCATGATATGAATATCAAGGAATTACTGAGCTCTTACATCGATAAGTTGCCATGGAACTATGAATGTCTACGGTGTCAGATCACTTTAACATTGCTGTGGTAAATAGAAAAATCTGTACATTTGTTATGGATACATTACTTATGATAAAAACTCCAGAGTCGACCACTTTGTTAACAAAGCCAAGAATCAACAAAGCACAACAACACGAGCCAGCTAATATTACTTACTAGTCCAACAGATAGAAGGCCAACTTTGTGTCTCTCTGCAGCTTTTTATTTCTATAAGTCAGTCCAAGATTTACTCTTGTCTGACGACCTTGCCTGGTCACTTTTTTTTCTACTTGTTCTATGTCCTTTTCAGTCTCTTGCTGCTGCCATAATGTTAGCAGAGGCTGCTGAACTGGGGTTCTTTGCCATTTCTTTGCTCTGGTTCAGACACGACAGTGGCAATGCTCCCCTTCAGTATTCCTCCTGACCTGGGCCTGAAAACCACCTCCTCTCTGTGATCCAAAGCTCCAGTGCTAGCGTTGTACACACAAACACTCCCCTCGTGCTCTGAGCAGTCCCACTAAATCACTTAGAGCTGAGGAAGAGCAGCCAAAGAACACCAAATGGAAAAAACAGTAAAAATCAAATATGATCAAGTTTTACCAAAATCAATGATACAGCTAGTGGTGTATAAGTGCCAGTTCTCCTGGGAAATTGAACATGCCCACCATAGTTACAGTACATAGCAGGAACACAGGCACAGAGAAGGAATGACAGATGCAATCTATAGATAGAACAGTTATATAACATTGCTTTCAAAATGTTGAGATATTTGACTGGCTAAGTGCTGTAAGAACATTTTCCAGAATTACCAAAGTCATTATAATTCATCCCGTTGGACATCTGTACAATGTTTCAAGGAAATCCACCTCATAGTTGTTGAGATACTACAGTCTTGACCAAAGTAAGGAACTGACCACTGATCCATTGACTGATTTTGTCGTCCCTAAAAATATTAACAGACCGACACAGATATCCATACGGACATGCAGCTAGCATGGCTAAAAAACTACAAAAGGACATTACATAAAAAGTATGCTACAATACAATTTTAAGTCCACCCTGCATGTCTCATCAGGCCACTTTCACTAAAAATAGCCCTTGAAAGACAGAATGAATCATTTATGAGTAACATCGCAGGACACCAATGTACCTGCTGTGCTCCTCAATCACTTAAGTCAGGTACATCTGTCCAGCACATGTCAGCCTGAATCTGCTTCCTTCTCCGTGTCCATCCTTGGGGAGAGGAGGGAGTCTCTGGGATCTGGGGCCCATTACATCCAGGTGAGGGACTCACAGGCCTTCATAAGCATCCCAGGACCCGTTAAAGCCACTCAGCTCTGCGCTGCGCTGACACATACCAAAGCTCTGTGGTCTCTGAATGGATTACCAGCTGGACTGTTTACGGTTATGGGTTTTTCACACACATGCGGCCATGAGAATGAAGATTCTGTTTTATTGCAGATAGTTTGGGTTATGGTAGAGCTGTTTAATGTGTATTGTATTTCTTTGTTTTATTTCGGGGTTTCTCTGTTTATGTTCCAACAACGTTAAGTGCATTTTGAAAGTGTGGTTTGCTAGTTGCTAGAAGAGATGGTTTATTTGCAGTGGGTAAAATTAGATTGCACCCATCTGAGAGAGCAAAACAACTATGTTAGCGGTCATGTTGCTGACCATGCTGCAAATACAAACAACATTCCGTTTGGGATTTTTATCACTTTGTTGATTCCCTAAATCCAATTTACAAGCAGCCCCAAGGAGATGTTATTATGAGTGTGTGTTATACTGAATGAGACAGCAATTTGTGGATTCGCACCTTGTGTGTAGGTGAGTGCTTAAGGTCTTTATGTGTTTCTACTGGCAGAGTGTCTTTTTTTCCTGGTTTATATGTGCATGAATGCAGCTGTGTTTTCATTTGTGCTCAGGCTGAAGTGTCATCTCCTCTGCCGTTCCTCTGCCCGCTGTGGGTCTGAGTCACTGTTTGAGGAGCTTCTGCCAAATGGTTGAGGAAATATTGATGATGTTCCTCCCAGAGCAATTTGGTGACCTGCCGAACTAACACCTTCTGCACAGGGTTGACTTACAGCCTCTGGCAACTCCCACACTACCCAGCCACCATTACACAGCAATCAGCAGGGCCTTGCCTCAAAGTCATGTTACCTCCATCAGGTTGGCATGAGCCCAGGAACATGACTCAGGGAAACAGAGATGTGTGGAAAGATAGCTGAAGAAGAGGGAAGGACAAAAAGAAGAGGGAGAGAAGAAGAGAAGGAGGATGTGAGAAAGGTCTGACAAGAATTTGGCAAAGGTTTCCGACGCAGTGTATGCACACAGATGTAAATATTATAGAAATAAATGGAAATCCTTTTTCTCACAGGAATACAATCATAGTCTAGTTTATTGTACCAATCCTTGAAGTCTATGATTCACCAGTTGTTAAGATTAAATATGAAGAGCAATGAGCTGTCAGACCTCAATAGAATAAGTCAAAGTTAAAGATAGTAAGTAGGAGTGATTTATTCGCACATACCTTCTCTTATCAAAGAGTATGATGTCAACGAAAGAGCCAAATGGGCTCAGGGACAAGTACTTTATGAGTTCCTCTATTGCTGATATAAAAGCCAAGGTCAGAGCATTCTGCATGAAGAATGGCTCTATATGCTTCGGGGCATGAAAGAAAGACAATGACGACTGATTTATGGTAGAGAATTCATTTTTGTCTGGCATAAGGAAATCTAAAGTTTTTTCTTTTCAAAAGAAGTTTGTTGACTAAGTCACAAACTATTCAATGCATGTTTAATGCATCCCTGCATTTGACTCAAAAAATAGCATTTTATTCCAGACAATGAATGTGTTTATACATTTGTCCAAAGCAGGCTGTCATGACACATGGAAAGGTGGGGAGACATGGCAGCTACGGTTAGTGTGAAAGAGTAATCAACATGGTTAACAGGTTAACATTAGCATTAATAGGTAAAATTATCACATGTAATTCCTAGTTACTGCTGCAGTTTTAACTAAATGCTGAACAGAACATTTTTTGGCAACCAAAATGTTGACTAAAATGTGAATGAAAGCACACTGTAAAAGTGTCAAACTTCTAAGATTAAACCCCCCAAATAAGTCACAGCTTTTTAAATGTGCACAGTGACATAGATATGCACTGCCATAGCTCTAGCACTCTGTCTTCACTTATCAGGCCCAGAAACGCTATCCACTTCTTTTATACAGCCCTTGGTTCCAAATCAGCATATGTGTCAGTCATTCTGATTTGTTTTCTACCCCCAGTGTGTGTGCATTTCACCTGGGAATCCCTAAGAGACCTGCACATGCC